>JAPDSC010106688.1:0-19377 GCA_026290005.1 Latrodectus geometricus
CATCAAGTTATTTTCGTAGAATTGATGTGACACATGATTTTTTTTTTCATTTTGATAGAGTTAAAGGGGTCAGCGGATTGAGGGTGGTGGACGCTTCCGTCATGCCGACCATCGTCTCTGGGAACACCAACGCCCCTGTCATCATGATTGCAGAGAAGGCGGCAGACATGATCAAAGCAAGTCAACGTGACCAATAAAGATTAAAATATCAATATAATTGTATTTTATATTGAAAACAAAATATGTTTCTAATTTAGCATTTCAATAACTTTTATTTAAAACAGCCTTCAGAACAAGAGATTTGATAGTATTTATTAGCAATTGATAAGACAAGACTGTTTAATAAAAGTAAAAGTGCTTATCTGATAAGGACTTTATGAATTTTGACACAACTTAGCATGGACAATTAATACTTCTTTCAATAAATTTTGTTATTTTTAGCTAGTTGAATTGTATGGTACTACTGAATTCGACATTTATGAAAAACTTTTTCATATTGGTATGTTTAACGACAATCTACAATTTTCTCAAATAATTGTTAGAATTATCTTCAGTAAATGATATTATACGATGGAAATTTTAATCAATTGTTTAGAAATTACCAAATACAGACATGTTTAATCACGTTTTCTTATTTCAAGTTAAATCTTTCTTATGAAATTTTAACATGTATATATGCAAATTTAAATATAGGTATAGGAAGATACTACAACATGGTATTAATTTCAAATAAAAATACTTTAGTACGAAAATTTATAATCTTTGTTATATTTTTTTTATTTTCTGTATTTTTTCTAACTTCATAACCGTAGAGACAATGCTGCAAAAACTAATTTTGTGTTGAAACGTCGGCTCATTGTTAGTCGTGAGCAATTTTACAATTCAAGTCTTATGTAGCGTTTAAAATCTTTTGTATATATATATTAGGGGTTGAGTGTATTAACCCAGCTGTTAGGAAGAATGAAAATTTTATATAAATTTTTACGACTAGTAATTGTTTATAATTGCTTCAATAAGATATAAGCTGTAAGTGCTATATGAAAATTTAAGATTAGTTAATATTAATATTTTGATTAATTTTAATATGTATCGAGCTAACTTTTAAAATATTAAATTTAAATGTAGAAGAAAACACCTATTTTATGATATATAAGGAAAGATAATTATTAGGCAATATTAATATGGGAAGGCTATACAAGTTTAGATAAAATTTTAATAGAAAAGTATAATATAAACTTTAAAACTAATTTTAGATATAAGCAATTTGATTTGAAATAGTCTTAATTTGAGAGTCTAGACTAGTAATTAAAAGTTGAGGAAATATAAGTGACACATTCATTTTATAACTATCTTGTCTTATTTATATATTTTTACTTTAGTGATTCCTCAACAGTTAACGAATCTCTTTCTAGAAAAGAAAAATGCAATACCTACACTGGGCAATGAATTAGAAAACTTTAAGACTTTCTACAAATTACAGCTTTTATTACGAAGTTTAATGTTGAGAACGACTATTTAAAAATGTACAATCTCTCTATGAAGCAAATTTCTTGCTATTTTTTTTAAAAAAATTCTTTCAATATACCGACATGTAAAGAATATTTTAAAATTCACACACTTACAGTTATATCATAAAAAAAAGATATTTAATACGAAGAATAAATATTTTTTCTAGCCTATTGGTAACAATAAAATATTCATGAGTGAAAAGAATTTAAAATAAGCACTCCTTATTAATTACAGCAAATTCATATCAAGCCAATATGTATATGTGTGTGTGTATGTGCGTATATATTCATTTTAATATTCTGTAAATCTTGATACACAGCTTTTAATAATGTTATAAAGATTTACAAGACTAAGCTGCAGAAAACTAATTTTTCTATTGGGTGTAAAACTATGTTAGTTATTTATTCATTTGCATTTATCAGGGTGGACATGCATATATTGGTGCTAATCTGTGTGTACCACTTACATACGTGTAAAAAAAAAGTGTACAGTAAAAAAGCCAGACAAGGCCTAAAAGTCAGACAAGAAAGGGTAAGATGTTATATTATTTGTAAGAAATATTGAAATTAAATAAATATCAGTTTAATGTACAAGAATCTAATCTTATCCTTACGTCATAGTAAATGTTTTTCTACATAACATACAATTGGTAGAAAGGTTAATCAACTATTATAAGGTGACACCTAATCTAGTAACAGTCTACCTTGTACTTATTGGTACACTGCAAATCATGATGTCTTAAGAGGAAGCAAATACAAGCAACATTTGTGTCCTTGATAATTTATAATGATAAACCTAGTCATATTCCAAACAATTTTGTTTTAAAAGTACATTTTTTAAAGTTAAAACAGTACTTAAATCTCTAACATATGAGAGCTACACATTTCACATTTATTATTTTAAGTTATTCTACACACGAAGTTTCATCAACCATCTTTCATTTCTATTTTGGATTTTTAACAGTAATGGTAAGCACAATAATTCTTAAAAAACTTCATCAATTTAAAATTTCTTTAAATTAAGCTTTGTAAAGAATCAGCGTTCAACACTTGGGACAGATGTACGTAGTATTTTTTGACAATACGTAGATGTTGTCAAACAGATTAAATTTCTCTTACAATGCAATAATTTAAAACGTAATTTCCAAAAATTTTCTGCTTTAAAAATAAACTTATGTTTTTTCTATTATAAATTTATGCTGAAAAATTAGAAATAAATCTAATGATTTTAACAACAAAAGGAATTGATTTAAATTGGAATAAATTAAAATTATAGTTTAAATCTTCATGGAAAATTTAACATGCAATTGAAGTAAATATTTGCTTCTGAAAAATTTCCTTCTGTACATTTAATTTACAGCCACCCAACCTATCTAGTGGTTAGCATAACTGACTACGGATGGGTAGGACCTGGGTTCGAATCTTGGCTCGGGCAAGGATGTACTTTCTCTCTCTGTGTTTCTTGTCCTTTCCTCAGATGATGAATGAAAGTGGCCCACCTTATATACTTGCTTGTGGTGGTGTGATGTGGGCGATGCTACTCGTACCTCCGTGACGTGGTTCACAGGTGCCCACCGGGTAACGATAAAATGAGTAGCAGTTTCCGGCCTTGTTGCGGCAAATGGGCTAATGTTACACTTGCTCAAGGGTGCCCACCGTTAGAAATAAAAAAAACATTTAATTTACATTCTTTATGAGATTTATTCAGTTGACGATAGTTAAAAAATTTTTCAAGCCAAATTCACATTAAATTGTAAAAGTAAATTGAAATTTTTTTAAAACATTTTTCTCAGTTTAAGTCATAAATATTTCTGCTTATATGATTCTTAATGTTCAAACCATTATGTCAACATTGGTCTTAGAAATATGTACTTTTGACGTGCAAAAATATTCGACGAAAGTTACTTCTAGTTATGACTTTATGACATCTTGTTAAAAAAAATATTTTGAAATTTTGAAAATAAAAATTTATTTATATTTATTTACCCAAGACTATTTATATATTTTTTTGTTTTTAATGGCGGGCACACTTGAGTAATTAACCCATTTGCCGCAACAAAACCGGAAATGCTACTCATTTTATCATCACCCGGTGGGCACTTGTGAGCTTTTTTTTTTGTGTCATTTAATTTAAGCATGGTCACATTCATATATACCAAAATTGTTTATTTTTTTTTTATTTCTAATTGAGGGCACCCTTCAGCAAGTAAGTACATTAGCCCATTTGCCGTAGCAAGGCCGGAAACAACTACTCATTTTATCTTTACCCGGTGGGTACCTGTGAACCAAGCCACGTCACGGAGGTACGTGTAACATCACCCATGTCACAGAACCACAAACCCGTTTATAGGGCTGGCCACATTCATCCATCATTTGAGGAAAGAACAAGAAACATAGAGAGAGAAAGAGAAAGTACATCCATGCCCGAGCCGGGATTCGAACCTAGGTCATCCCCATCCAAAGTCGCGGACTCTAACCACCAGACAAGGTGGGGGGCCTATCTTATATTTCTTGTATTAAAAATGAAGCACACTCGTGTTGCTTAAATCGATAGTCCCTGAGAAGAAATTCATGCATAGATTGATGAATGTTATTTTTTGCCATCATAATTTTATTTTAAATTATAAGGCTAAGGATGAAAAGCTCGGGGAATCACAATGCTAAGTCACATGTTTGGTATTCATAATCACTTTTTTAAAATTTAGTACAACGTATATATTTCATTCATATAATTTTAAATAAATGATCTTTTTTTTTTTGAATAAAGAAAAGATCATTTATTTACCAGTCTATTAAACATTTCTGAAGTAGTGAATCCATGGATGTGAAATTATGCTTAAGAAATATTTCGCTGCTGTGATATATATCGAAGAGAAAACCTTCTGTTAAAAAAAAAAAAAAAAAAAAAAAAAAGCTAAAGGAGCACTTGTACATGAAAGTAATAAGCTTATTTAATTTTCTTTTTTCAAAATAAAGACGCGCGTAGTGTTGTCCCAGACTCTTTATGCTCTGTTGAATGAATATGCATAACAATAAACAAAGATGTAAAGTAGAGAATAGTACGTGTTATAAATAATATTATACTGGTGTCTTGCTGTTGATGCCTTTAACTACTTCCTACCAACCTAATGTATCATAAATAACAAATAAACTCTCTTAAGAAAGGCAGTGGAATGCGTTCTGTCTACGCTTAAGAAATATAAAATGTTATTGGAGCTTTTGGATGGATCTGGATATAACCTGAATTTGTAGCAATAAAAATGAACTTAACTGCAATTAATAAACACTGAGTTTCTTTGGTATTTAAAGGCTGAAAAATCCGACAGATTTTTAAAGATGACTTTTTTGAGTGAGAAAAAAAACCAAATAAATCTCAAAGTTTTGAGGTGTAACCTAAAGAATATAGAGCTAAAATTGGAAGAAACTTAAATCAAAATGATTCAATGAATTTCGTTTTTAGTTTCTTGAGTACTTCATTTAAAGACAAGCAAACATCATTGTGTCGAGTTAAGACTGAAGGTCCTATTATTATTATTATGGTCTTCTGTCTAATTAATTATATTGTATTAATAAATATTTTTGATAAATGTATGCAATAAAATTTTAAGCTCAAAACAAGTATCTTAAGAAAAGTGCTCATTATTTTTTTATACCTTGAGTCCAAAACAGTCAGTTACCTGAAACTTAATACTGCTTTTCACATTGACGATATTTAATTGTGAAAATACGATGAATATTTTTTAAGAGAAATTAGAATTGAATCAATTGTGTAGTTTTATATTTCTTGCTCATAAATATAAGGTTCAAATAGATAATACATTATTTTTATTGTAATATTTAATGCTTACGCTTTGATCTGTACTTTTACTTCTTGATTGATGATTTTAATGTTTTTAACTGTAATAAGAATTAAAATAAGGTGGGGAAGGCTTCAATGTACTCTTCCTACACTATAAATGTCAAAATCTTGGCAGAAAATATCGTCTTAGAATTTTTTTATAAAAGAAATTCTGAGTATTATAATTTTTATTAATGATAAATATCAAAATAGTACGTTTCACCTTTCATATTTATTTATATCCTTAAACTATAATTGGAAGAAATATTAATATATATATATATCCAATTGGTGGAACTGGGTGATTGATCTTTTGACACAACAAGGCCAGTAATTGTTACTCATTTAGCGTTCCTTGTGGGCACCTGTCAACCAAGTCACGGAAGCCAGCAGCATTATCCACGTCACACCACCACAAACCCGTTTATAGGGTGGACCACATTCATACATCATCTCAGGAGAAAGAAACACAGAGAAAAAAACCAACAGCCTAGGAGCCCGGAACATTAACCACTCAGTTATCGGACGGCTCTGAGGTATATATATATATATATATATATATATATATATATATATATATACCCTTGAGCAAGTACATTAGCCCACATGCCATAACAAGGCCGGAAACCGCTACTCATTTTATCATTACCCGATGGGCACCTGTGAACCAAGCCACGGAGGTACGAGTAGCATCACTCACGCCACACCACCACAAACCCGTTTATAGGGCAGGGGCACATTCATCCATCATCTGTGGAAAGAACAAGAAACACAGAGCGAAAGAGAAAGTACAGCCATACCCGAGCCGGGATTCGAACTCAGGTCCTCCTCATTCGTAGCCAGTTACGCTAACCACTAGACAGGTTGGGCGGCGCTCTGAGATATATTTATGTGTACATATATTGTACTATTTCTTTTTAACTATATGCAATCCCCAAATCCTGGGATTGCATATAGTTCAATAGTACAAACATAACTCTCGTTTGAAACTTAAAAATATTAAAAATTTAATTTGGGTGAATACTTAAAATTTTAATTTCCTTCAGTTTAATTTTACTCTAAATATAAATCTATTGATTCTATCATTTTTTTAAGTTTATCGAGCGAATTTCAGAAGAAATTCAATTTCTAATCAATTAAAATTGTAAGAATTTATACAAGGGTTACTCTGAAATTTTTTAGATACGCGCACACAAGAATTTACAAAATAAAATTAACGGTTTAATTTTAAAATACAAAGCATTTTAACACAAAAGACGATATTTTACTGACTTTCTTCAACTTGTTTAGCGTAGAATAAATTTTAAACAGAAGAGAAAATGGAGTTGACGTGAAAACATTTTCGCGCTATGATTTTCTACGATTTTAAAGCAGGATTAAGTCAAGAAGAATGCGTTCAACGGTTGCAATTAGCATTTGGTGATGAATCTACAGCTCGTGCTACGGTATTCAGATGGTTTAGAGAATTTGGAAGAGGTCGCAATTTTCTTCAGGATGAAGAACACACAGGAAGGCCACCGTCGGCAGTATCCCAGATAATGTGTCTGCCATACGAAAAATGTTAATGGATGATAATCGCTGTACCTATCAAATGATACAGAAGGAACTTAACTTTGGATCCGCAGCCATATACAAACTCATTCATGAAGAATTACATATGAAAAAAGTAGATTGCCGTTGGGTTCCCCATAATCTAACTGAGCACCAAAAAGAGGAGCGTGTCAGAATCAGTAAAGAAACTCTTAAATTGCTAAATGATGGTGGACACCGCATCATTTCTAAAATTGTAACAGGTGATGAAACGCACATACCGTTTTTTGACGTTTCAACACGTCAAAAAAGCAAAATATGGGTCTTTGAAGATGATCCCACGCCAACAATGGTGAAAAAACAACGCGCACTGAAAAAAGTGATGTATGCCGTTTTCTTCAGAAGTATGAGATTGGTCAAAGCCATCAAGTTGGAAGGACAGAAGACAGTAACTGCAAACTGGTATACCACTGAATGTCTTCCAAAAATTCTACAAGAACTGAATGTTAGGGGACTAATGCTTCACCATGACAATGCATCTAGACATACAGCCAGATTAACAGTTGAGTTCCTTAAACAAAAACAAATTAAAATGATCGAACATCCACCGTATTCACCTGATCTAGCTATGTGCGACTTTTGGTTATTCTTTAATCTAAAACAGAACTTACGTGGACGTTGTTTTCATTCAGAAGAAGTGATTGATGTGGCTATAAATGCATTTTTTTCATCTATTTCAAGAAATGAATGGCTTGAGGCATTTAATCTGTGAAAAATTCGTCTACAAAAGTGCATTAATTCTGGAAGAGACTGCTTTGAACATACCTAAAATTTTGTAAGTATAACTTTAAAAACTTAGTAGTATCTCAAAACTTTCAGTGTGACTCTCGTATAACAATTAAGATAAATTCAACTATTTTTTGATACAGAAAATAAAAATGAAACTAGGCTCCATCCCAGATTTTCTAGATTTGTTTGCTTTGTTGTGAATTCACTCTGGAAAATATTTTTGAGTTTTATTACAATCAACAGTTTTATTACAACCAAAGTTTTCGAAAACTGTTGAAATCAACAGTTTTCGAAAGTTCTAAATGCCCAAAATGAATTCTTATCATCAGAAAACGTGTTTTGTGTGAACGATTTAATACAAAAATTTATTATTTTAAACCATGATAAATTCAAACAGAAACTTGAATTATCTCTTTTTGATATTTTACTATCTAAAGAGGACCATTTTGATATGTTTAAAATTATTCTTGCATATTAATCAAGACAAAATAAAATAAAAAATTAACGTTCTTGGAATATAAAACATGCAACTTTTTCTTTTAGTTAGTTTAATTCTTATAATGAAAAATTGTAATTTTGGGTAAATTTAATTTATGTTGTAATACACGAACGCGATAGCCGATCAATAACGCGTCCATCTTGGAAAGATCCCGTTTCCATGGAAACCAACATTTCGGAGATGTCTCCAGGTAAAGATGATGACATAAATACGGCTGACAGCGTTCGCTTGATCAGAAAGAGGGACATCGCCATTGGAAATTTTCCAATATTCTCCACGTGTTACATCATTGTTACATCATTGAAGAATAAAAAGGAAAATATTTAATTAAAGGTAAAAGTTTATTGCAATGTATTTGAACTTTTTATTTGGTTCTTTAATCTAACAGTTGCTAGTTTTGCTAACGTAATAAAAAATACTGCACCATATGCTTTCTGAAAATGTTAATCACGAAGTTGATCGATTTAATTACTTTTTGAAAATTAATTTGGAATGAAAAATAATAAGAATATAATTAAAAAATTTTTAAAAAACCTGATGTAACATTAAATAATTTTTTAAAGCCGATTTAAATTATTTACCTTTTTTTTACGACTATCTTTTATATATTATTCTTTGCGTTCTAAAAAGATATATAGTTTTTACAATTTATAAATATTTATACTTTGCTTTTTAAAAACAAAGCGCTGGAAAGCTAATAATTTTAATCAAATCAGTATATTTAATTATTGCGTAAAACATTTTCAATGAAATTATAAGAGGTAATTGTAACAAATATATTATTTTTAATTTTAACAATAATGAGACCTATCTAGTTTTCTGACCTATCCAGTTTTATCTAGTTTCAGTAATAATGAAGTGAAATTGTTTTCATTTTCATTATTTTGCGCAATAAGTAAAATATTTTTCCATAAAAAATATAGTTTTATTTTTACATTACTATTAATTATTAACTTTTCATAGAGATAAATATATTGAGTTATGTAATGATAAAAATATTTGTTTTACAAATTTCAGTTTTAAAATAATTTTTTTAAATTTTATATTCAGTCTATTGTTATAAATGAATTAGATAAAATGCATTATTTTATCCGAATCGCAATAATTTGATTTCTAAGGACAGAAAATAGTTTTTGGAAAAACACTACTAACACACATATTTTAAGAAAATTTGCTATATCATAAATGTAAAAACTGTGTCTATAAAAAGTGAGTACATTTAACTATATTAGTAATTTTCCAAAGACAGATGAAAAATGCTTATTTCAGTGAAAATTTGTTTAAGATTTATTGATAAGGAAAATTTAATTATAAAAAAATATTTTTAAAACCAGAAAGTAAATTTTCAATTTTCAATTTATTAAATTTAAAATTTATTTTTCAAAATATTGTAAAGACATATTTTAATAGATCACGAATATTTCTAATAATGCATCAAATTTTTTATAACTCAGTAATTTAGAGAAAAATATTTATGTACGTTATTTTATATAAAAGAAACCCAAATGTTATATATGATTTTATGAAATAAAATTTTTTATTTTTATCAGTTTTACATTACTTATTTGCTATATAAAAGAAATTAATTTGCTATGTAAAATTTAATATAAGTAAATTTACTTCTTAAAAGATTTTTATTTTTTAAAATTAATTTCTATGAAAAAGTTATTTTATTCATTTAAAATAATTTTGTTAGTATACATTAAAAGTCATAAAGGTTGTGTTTTCAATTATCTCCATAATTTGAATTTGCTATGAATATCCTATATATATATGATAGGATATATCGTATATATATGATCCTATATATATGATATCTATCAATAAACAAATTTATGAAAAAAAATTCAGATACCAAAAGATCAACTTATATCGTTTTTTTAATATTGAAACGTAAAAAGTAAGTTAAAAATCATTAAGATTTAACTCAATAAATATATTTTTTATAATTCACCTAGTATTAAACAATTGTTTTTACTTTATGAACAGAATATAGAGTTAAAATACAAGGTAAGTTATTTTGCATTGTAAAATTGTAAAGACAATTTATACTTTTAATTGTAATTATGTCTTGTTTATTTAAACTTAATTTTTTTATTTCATTTTCAATAAAAAATCAAATGAATAAATAAGTGTATTTAAATTCAAACGAACTATAAGTTAATTGTACATTTTAAAATCAAGTTTGTTAAATTATATGAAAATGGGTATATAAAACAATAAATTGAAAAATTATAAATTTTTTTTTATTTATTATGATATTTGTGTTATACTTAGACTCTGTTTTTTGTTTTAATCATGGAATTTTTTTTATCGAAAATTAAATTATTGATTTTTTATATCGAAAAAATAATAATCGACTTAATACGCTTACATAAATTATAGCAATAATGTTATTATAATATATAACAATATTAACCCTTCTTTGCATGATTTTTTCTTTATTAGTGAAATAAATCAAGTTGATATAATTCATGTTCAAAATTAAACGAAAAATGGTTAAAAAAATCTTAGTATATATTTATAGTATAAATTTAGCAAAAAACAATATGCTAAAAATTTCCATCATCATCCAAAGTTAGATCATTAGCTTAGTACTAAATAGAAATAAAAGAGGAAAATAACACGTGTTACAAACCTTTCTTCCACTCATTTTCAATTTTTTAGCAATAGAAACTCTAATATAATAAAACAAAATTATAAACGAAATCATACGTTTATTGCAACTACAACAAACAGCGGAATGAGACAACTTTAAGCTCGTTTCACTGATAATGACACTTGTTTATTTTTGACAGCTATGTTTCTTTTTATGCAATGGACATTAAAAAGGTATCCAAACACGATCAACTTAAAGTGAACTTGTTCTTTTATATAATTTTTGGGCATTATAGGTTATGATGGAAATTTCCACCATTATGCAAAGAAGGGTTAATGTATTTATATACATGAAAGTATTTTTGCGTAGTTGATTTTAACTTATTTATTTGCGTAACTCTTGATTATTTTATAAACTCAATATATTTACCAAATTATTTTCAGGAAATGTAATTATTTTATACTCATGGAAAACTTTATAAGTTTCCTGATTTTTTATACCTAGTTATATATTTTTTTTTGTATTTAATTAATCAACTATTGATAAGCATATTTTGAAAAATCTTACTTTAAATGAAATATTGGTTGCTGGGAAAAATATATAGTTTAAGTCTTATTGTTGTTTATCTTGATATTAAAATGTTTAATCTTAAATATTTTAAGTAAGATAATATATATTATTATTTTTAGAGTTCACCAGTAATTTTTATCATTTGTAAAGAACATATTCTTATATGTGTCTCTTTTCAATTAAATGTACAACAGAGAATTGTAATCTAAGTAGAATTAAAATATAATTATGATTCCAAACTTCTTTGTATGGGCTTATATTTGTTCTTTGTATTGGTTATTTGGGTTCGATCCTTCTTTTGGGAGAAGTTAATTACTTATAATCATTCATATTAACTCATAAACTCAGAGCAACCAAGCTTACTGCTTAAAAATGAAAAATATCTATAGTGAAGATAATCTCCGAAATAAATAATGATTTTATCTCTGGTAGATAAATAATTTGTATTTAATATTTACATAAAAGTATTCTATAATTATAAGCCAAGAGATCAGGAAATTTAATCTAAGAAATATTTTATACGAATGCCCAAACAAATTCAATTTGTCTACTTAAAACCCTGACTCATATAAGACAAAAAGTAATTTTGTGAACCAAACTTGATTTTTTTTAAAATTCCAGATTGATCTGTTGTTAATCAGTAACTGTATATACTTTGTAAGCAATTATTGAGGTTACTTATTTTTCTACTTCTTTTGATTTATTTATGAAATAAACATGTGTGAAAAATGCATGAATTATCATTAATTCCTTTCTCCACTTATAGAAGAAATTCGAACCTCTTAAAGTATATTTCATTGATTTAATAGGAATAGTTAATAAATTAGTGAGAAATTATCTCTGACTCAGTCATTATGATTTTAATAACTTGATCTGGAATTTCAGAAAAAAATATTTATATTGTACAAAAAATGAGAGAGGCGCTTTACCACCGAAAGCACTTTTTATAGTATTAAATATAAATTAACGTTTCATTTGCAAAAACATTTGACGGTATCTAATACAAAAATATTTGCCACAATAAATGTAATGACATAATTTAAAACTTTCAGACGTTGCACTTTGGAATTTTAGGGAATATAACTTTTTTATACCGTAATTTGCCATCTAATTAACACAAAAATAACTAAAATTTAGAGATAAAAACAGACTACTATCTTAAAAAGAGCTGACACACACACAATGTCAGTGGAAACACTTTTCAGTGGAAATTGGAACAAACCTTAGTTTTAATTAAATGAAAACCATGAAATGTTACAAGTATACGTAATATAGGGATCAAATACATACATATGATCAATGGGTTCGAAACTTTACTCGGAGCATATTAAAATACCTTACAACAGCTACAAGTTCCTAAGTCGTTAGGTCATGTGATGTGAAAAAGTATTTATAAATATTTTTTAGAGATTTTTCAAAGTTATATATTTTCCAGGTCAATTACCATTTATAAATTCAATATGCTAATAAATTCTTGAATTGCTCATCATAAAATTATATTATTCTACAAAGATAATAAGAGGAACTGAAGTATTTTTGTAAAGTTAGTTTATAATTTCAAATACTTACTGTTTATACTGTTAGTTTATAGTTTCAAATTTATACGGTACATTTTATTCTTGATTTTGTTAATGGAAGTTCTATAATTCATAATACACTTCTTCGGTTTTCTAGGGAAAATGAATATAAAATTTAATTAAAGAAGAAAATTTACCTCTTTTATTTCTAAATTGCTCTATCGATGACTTATGGAGAATTCTTTTGTCTTTAACACACAGAATAAGGGAATCAAACCTTTTTTGTAGTTATAAATTGGCTTGTTAAATAAATTCAACTTTTAAAAATGTAAAAATATTAAAGTTTAAAATATAACCTGTTAGGAAAAGATAAAATTAAATTTGGTGTATGTCTCTAAAATAAAATATTTTTTGTACAGAGAACTAGTTATATTTAAAAAGCAAAAATTTTCCCTTATATGATTATAAGCTGGGGAATTAACTATTTAATTAGAAACCATAATGGAAATTTCAAATAGCAAAGAACTGCAAAAAACACGTTTATAGCTCGTTGTTAAAAACATTTGGCAGAGTTTAAGATTTTATTAAATGTTTAGTTACCTACCGTTATCGACATGTTAGTAATGCTGTCAATTAATGTTATTTATGACATAATTAAGGAGATATTAGTAATGCTGTCAAAAAATGATATAACTTATTCTATGATTTGCTGTTGTTTTCATTAATTAGTACATCGTGGAAAACTTAAGGCGAAAGCTAAAGTTTAAAAAAATATAAAATCTAATATATAAAAATTGGTCTCTTTAGCGCAGACAATTGAAGTTGATTCTGAGAAAAATTGAAAAGTTGAATATCAGAATTTACTATAGTGTAAATATATAGTGGGCCAGTGCAGTAAAATCCACTAAAAGAGTTTTTGGAACATCCCAGTGAAATTTTTCAAGGGATGTTCCACTGTCATATTCTAGCCCTCTTGACCATTGCTTCATTTGAAGCCTACATCAGATGATATTTTAACTATTCATATGGTATTCAATGATTTAATTGAAGAACAGGTTGTACTCTAATGAGTACTAAAATACTGTGGAATCAAGGGAAATGAAATAGCACAGATTCATTGTTGAAATGAGGATGATTCCAGATTTGTTACTCTTATTACAGTAGCCTTTTAATCTACCAGTAGAAATAAAAAAACATGATTGAGTATTTGGAAAGAAATTTGTTAATTTCGCAATAAACCTAAAACAATTTGGCAAAATTAATAATTTATGTGACAAAATGTTATGATTTTGGCAATGGTATTTCATCCCTTTCACCCCTTCCACCCTATATCTCCTGATTGATGACTCAAAGCATTAAATAGGTGATACTTGGTAAAATATCACCTATTTAATGCGTTGAGCAATACCTTCAGTCAGTTCTTGGTGACGGGAAAATTGCTGTCTAAGATATTTTGAAATCAAAAGTATTGTAATTTTACCTTGGATTCATCTCGCATCCACGGTAAAATACCGTGGGATTCATCTCGTCTCAGAAAGATGGCAATAGACAATAAATAGCAATATCTATAGCAATATCTACTAGTACAATGATAGGCCATGTTCATTTTACTTTATCTTCCTTGTGGTCATATATATATATATATATATATATATATATATATATATGCAATTTAACTAAATATATAGCACGGAAACTTGATATTAATTGCAAACAAAACTATAAAGTATTTCATTTATTTCTTCGAGTGAGTCCTGGTTGAATATATAGCCAATATTTGATTTGTTATGAGCTAAGGGCTCGCAGCAATCGAAATACAGATTTCTGAAGTAAGTTTCATTTGTGCTAATTATACTAATAATTACCATTTTATGTTTAACTTCCTACACTACTGGCCATTAAAATTGCTACACCAGGAAGAAATGCAGGTAACAAAATGATATTTACTGGACAAATATATTATACTAGAAATAACAAGTGATTAAATTTTCAAAAAATTTGGCTGGATAGATCCTGAGAAATGACTACCCAGAACAACCACCTCTGGTAGTAATAACAGCAGTTATACGCCTGGGCATTGAGTCAAACAGAGATTGGATTGCATGTTCAGGTACAGATGCCCATGCAGCTTCAACACGATGCCACAGTTCTTCAATCGTAGTGACTGGCGTTTGGTGACGAGCCAGTCGCTCGGCAACCATTGACCAGACGTTTTCTATTGGTGAAAGATCTGGAGAACGTGCTGGTCAAGGCAACAGCCTAACATGTTCCGTATCAAGGAAGGTCAGTACAATACCGGCAACATGCGGTCGGGCATTATCCTGCTGAAACGTAGGGTTTCGCAGGGCTCGAATAAAGGGTAGAGCCACGGGCCGTAACACACCAGAAATGTAACGTGCACTGTTCAGAGCACTGTCAATGCGAACAAGAGGTGACCGAGACGTGTATCCAATGGCACCCCATACCATCACGCCAGGTGATGGGCCAGTATGATGATGATGAATGCACGCTGCCAGTGTGCGTTCACCACGATGCCGCCAAACACGGATGCGACCATCTTGATGTTGTACACAGAACTTGGATTCATCTGAAAAGATGACGTCTCGCCATTCGTGCGCCCAGGTTCGTCGTTGATCACACCATTGAAGGCGCTCTTGTCTATAACGCAGTGTCAAGGGAAGCCGCAGCTATGGTCTCCGAGCTGAGAGTCCATGCTGCTACAAACGTCGTCGAACTGTTCGTGCAGACAATTGTTGTCTTCCAAACGACCCCGTTTCTTGACTCACGGCTCGTGACGTGGTTGCACGATCCATTACGGCCATGCGGATAATATGCTTGTCTTCTCGGCTGCTAGTGATAGGTGGCCGTTGAGATCCCACATGGCGTTCCGTATTACCGTCCTGAACCTATCGATTCCATATTCTTCTAACAGTCATTGGATCTCGACCGACGCGGCCAGTAATACTGCGATAAGATAAACCGCAATCCCGGTACGCTACAATTCGACCTTTATCAAAGTCAGAAACGTGCTGGTACGCATTTCTCCTTCTTACACGAGGCATCAGAACAACTTTTCACCAGGCAACAACGTTCAAATGCAATTTGTGTATGAGGAACCGGCTGAACAATTTCCTCATTTAAACACAATGTAGGTGTCGCTACTGGCGCCTGCTTTATCTGAATGCGCTGAAAAGCTAATCATTTGCATATCACAGCACCTTCTTCCTTTCGTATAAATTTCACGTCTGTAGCATGTCGTCTTCTTGGTATAGCAATTTTATTGGCCAGTAGTGTAAATTACTTTTACGTTCAAATCTGCTAAGGTTACAAATCATTATTGAGGTTTTGATTAATTCATATACGCATTAAAATTATGTAAATATTTAGGTAAAAATTTTATTTTTATTCTTTAATTTAAGATGTCTTTTCAAAATCCGGAAAATATAAGAAATCATTTGTAATTTTCGAAAGATTAAAGGATAAATTATGCACTTATTATATTTATATTAAAAAGATGTAAAAGCTAAATGATTGCTCACAACGAGCATTACCAACATTTATTTTAATTCTGCATGCAATAATAAAATATACAATCAACAACTATGACGCTTTAAATGTTTTTTTTTGAAATAATAATAGATAAAAGAACTGGTATACTGTAATGCCTAAAAAATAGTATAATGTACTTCGGGGATAAAGCTACTTCGGAAACTCTTGCATAAAATTGACGAATAAATTTAAAGTTCCATTTATATATTTTTATAATTTATATTATTGTATTCTTTGAAACGTATACAAGGTAAACAAAAAAGTTCCTGCAGTTTTTAATCACCCTATAGGACATGGTTTACAGAATGTATAGGGGTTGTTAGTGCTTAAAATAATCACTATCGGCATCTAGCATGTTCTGCAAACATGTTTCCAGCTGTACAATCCCCATGCGGTAAAACTCAGTAGTTTGAGCGCAAACAAGTCCATGAGTGTTTGGCGCAAGTCTGTTTCATTGGTGAAGGATTTTTCACGAAGATGATTGCCTAGGAAAAGGAAGAGGTTGTAATCTGATGGTGCAATGTCAGGTGAGTAAAGAGGACTACACAAAGTCTCCCAACCAAGTCGCTGTATGGCATTCCTGGCCACCTGCACGACACGTGGGCTCACGTTTTCTGCCAAGAAATAATACACCCTTGTAATTATTCAGTGCTGGCTTCTTCTGTTAATGCTTATTGCACACGATTCAATTTCTACGAGTTTAGGCACGCAGTGACTATTTGGCCCACTAATAGCATTTCATAGTGAACTACTTAACGACTAGTCCCCCAGACACAAACCATAATGCGTGGGTACATATGTGATTTAGTGCTGGGATCGATAATATCCTTGTGTGACAACCAATGTTTGGAGATCTTTGGAATGTCATACAGGACCAATTTTTCGTCCCTAATCAGCACTCAATTCAATATGTATGAGCTACGTTGGTGAGAAAGCAACGATAAACATTCCAACAGCTTGGAGGAACCCACTTGCTTAGCCTATATGTCTTACCTAAGAGGTGCAAATTCTGTCAAACCGTTCCACCGGAAATGTTAAATTGTCTGGGAAATTCACCACATGTTTGATTACTGACCTTCTCAATAGCCGCCGACAGAGCTTCATCATATAGATCTCATAGCCGTCCACTGAGAGCTTCATCACAAGGGAACAAATCGCCAGACCTGAACTTTTGAAACTAACGTCTTTCCGTATGTTCATTCCCCAAACGCTTGATATATTCGGCGATTTGATGTAGCAGCTGATAAGCCAACTTTGAAATCGTAAAGAAAACAACACCGAAACGAGCTTTTTCGAAACGTCCATTTCTCTTCGCTATTGTACGAATAATGATTGATGAATATGCGTGGTGGACCAGCTTTATATCAACTTATATTCCTACTCTCGACTCTTTTTTATGGTGTATCAACTACGTCACACATACTTTGCATGCTTACTCTATCTGCATTCAATAGCACCACGAAAACTGCAAGAACTTTCCTGTTTACCTTGTAAAATGAAGATAAAATTATAGGGTATTTTGTTGTCAATTTTGAAGCAATGATATTGTTAATGTAATAAAATATCAATTTGCTTAACTAAATTATATCTAAGATGTTGTTGTTTAGAATTTAAATATAAAATTTAAAAATTCACAATCCACCGATGTGATGTCAAAACATTTTTTGTAACCCATGTGGGGTCAGTTTCTGCACTTATCAATCAGTTACAAAAACTCAATAATCACGTGATCAGTTATGCTTTTTCCTTGATATTTCTATCTATTATATATTTTATATAAAATTCCTTTTTCTCTGCAGATTTTTATTATATAATAAATTTTTGCTGTTAATTCAACAACATTTTTGTTTTATTAATTATCTTTTTTGTAAAAATATATATATTTTTATTTTTTTTAATAGATAAAAGTTGTTCCTATGGTATATTATGGACTTGAAATGGTTGAGCATTTCACATTTTTGTTGTGACTGTAAGTATATTATTTTTTTTTATTAAATACACTTTAACTAGAAAAGTATGTTTCGACTGAGAAAGTTAATCCAGGCGTTTGTAATTTAGTATTTTCATAAAATTTAATAAAGCTTTCAATAGAATTAGCATTTTTGAAATATTCAAAAGGTTTTATAGCACATAAGAAAAATTTGAAAGCAAGCCACATTTTAAATAATCAATAATCTAATGTTCAGAAAAGAAAAATGAATTAACATTTTAACTTTTTTTTATTTTAAAGAAGAATGCATTTTTGTCGATGACTATATGGGACTATTTTCTACGATTTAAAAAAAAAAACTTTGGGGCATGATCCTTATGGAGACTCATGAATACCATGAAAGAGTAGGCGGATTAACTAAATAGATATGTGAACTCTTGACTTATGCGGAATGGTTGTCTCATGAATATCAATAAAGAGTAGGCGGATTAACTAAATAGATATGTGAACTCTTAACTGATGCGGAATGGTTGTCTCATGAATCCCAAGAAAGAGTAGGCGGATTAACTAAATAGTTATGTGAACTCTTGACTGATGCGGAATGGTTGTCTCATGAATCCCAAGATAGAGTAGGCGGATTAACTAAATAGATATGTGAACTCTTGACTCATAAGGAATGGTTGTTGTTTCGATTTAACAACAGGAATCAAATCCGTAGAGAGGTAAGTCAATACTGCAATGTTTCAAGAAACATCATTCTTGTCTTTTTATGAGCGAGATTAACTAGAAATCAAGAAATTTTCCTGTCAAAACCACAAGTATCACTATTATTTGCTGGAAATTATTTCATAAATTGCGTTTTTCTATGCTCTAAGAATTGGCTAGATGTAGTCATCATTGAGATTCCTTGTTAAAACACTTAAAAACCAAATAAAGCACTTGTTTCTAACTCTTAAACATGTACATGCTTAATAATATTAACATATACTTCGAAAATGAAGATATATATATATATATATATATATATATATATATATATATATATATA
>JAPDSC010106688.1:29377-79812 GCA_026290005.1 Latrodectus geometricus
CCTAAATTACCTAAAACTATTTGAAAATTTTGCAACTTTATAATTTTACTTTTTAAAGAAAGTTGTTTTTAATGATTACAAACTTTTTTAATGACTTTTTTTTTTTTTAATTTCCTGAGGACTTTTCATTGGATTCGAGGCATGCCTCTTGTAGATGATCAGTTTGGTATTTTACAGAGTTTACAAAGTTTTCAAGAATAATATTGGCAATTAGACATCAAAGTAAGAATTTATGCTTTTATAAAATGTAATGATTTTCGGTATTTACAGAGAGACATATTTGTTTAAACTCATTTATGATCTTAAATAATTCCTTTTTAGTATTTGATTCTTGAAAAAAGAAGAGACTTAGCCGTTTTGGGCAGATTTGTGAAATTGGTATAATTCACACAAGTATATATTTAACTATATTTAGATGAATTATTACTACACAATCACACTTTTATTTTGATTTGAAAATATCTGCGAAACCTAATTCGAAAATATTATTTTCTGTGTAGATAATATATAAAAAAAACTTTAAAGATATTAATTTGGATAAAAATGTAAGATATGTAATATTAAATCAGAGTAATCAAAGATAATTTACAGTGTTCATGAGACTAATCAAAGATAATTGACAGTGTACATGAGAGTAATCAAAGATAATTTACAGTGTACATGAGCCCTATCTTAATATTTTGCATGCACTGTTAAATTAAGTGTTATATAAAATAAAAATGTTCAATAAAAAATTGCATGTATAGCAATGCTATAAAAATAAGTATTTTGCATATTTAAGTGATTTTTCTAAAATTGTCATGTTACAAACTTTACAAGAAAAATATTTCTCCCATTTTATAAAATACTACAACTAGATCTAATTTGTGTTTGTGTTCAGTGAGATGTGATTTGAGCAAGTTTACGTAATTACATTCTGAACTTACATTCTGAAGTGGGATTATTAATAGGTGCATTTTCTCGATATTTGTTCTTACGGTGAGACATAATTAAAATCTTTCTATTTTTGGTAATGATGTTTTCAAAACGTATCTACCACCTTGTGATTTACCTACTCACAGGAAAAAAAAATATCTCCCATTATCTTAAGAACTATCCCTTAAGAACTTTGATATTATTATTCATTAGATTGATACCAAGTCTCTTATACAATTTTTGTCACATGATCACTTTCTTATATATAAACACGTGTTCATGATTTTAACAATTATGCTTGAAAATTAAAATAAAAAGTCGTTTTTTTAATGATATTTGCAAAAACGTGATGCAAATTTTTAAAAAATTGAGTTGAAAAGTTTCAATTTTATTTAAAACTCTGTATATTTCGTAGCTAAAACGTGTATTTTTCTTTTAATATTTGTACATTAATATCTTTTTAATTGGAAAGAGTATCAATTGAAAAAATAGAGATTTATCTCACAAATATAATTTAAAGAATTTAATACTGTTATTCATATTTAAAGACCTATAGAGTTGAAATTTACATAATGATGCAAAGGGAAATATCTATTATTCTCTTACAAATATAATATATATACATGGTATATATATATACCATGTATTGAAAGTATAAACAATCTTGCAATAAGTATAGGTATAAGAAATTTCTGAAGATTGAATGTTACTAATGATAATTATTTTGTTTTTCTAGGTGAAACTCTTTGAACGTCATCATTGGTAAAAAAACCTGGATGCATTCTGAATAGGAATAGGTTTTAGTTATTTTCATTTGTGGTTTAGTGTCAAAATAATATTGTCATTAATTCTTCACGTTTTCTCTTGATCCAAACATTCTTACGAATCATTTTCATTTTAGTTAAATGATTTCTTTTTTATATAATTTTCTATTAAACTTAACGAAACATTTAAATCAAATTTTGATTATAAAGTTTGAGCTTTAACTGAAATATTTAAACTTTGCTGTAGCTTACTTAAAAAAAATCTAATAATTTTGTATACCATAGTAAACTATTCAAAGGTAAGTATCAAATAATAGAAAGGAAAAAGTATTGATAGTGGTATATCAACTCTACCAAAAATAAATTTCGAATAAGCAGAAGTTTAGACATCTGACGAGATTTTGTTTTAAAATTTATTTTGTAACCAGTGCCATTAATTTTTCAATATATGCATTTGAAATTTAAATTATAATTTTATTTCTAAATATGATCAAACACTTGATTAGAATATAATTCTACCTAATTTGAATATTACCTAACGTATTACTTAATTAACTTAAGTTCCTATATAACAATCAATGCATATGTGTTAATCATCTTGCTGTGAAAGACTGTTAAAAACTATTTTTAAAAAAAAATTAAGCCAAAGCAAAATAAAAAAAATAATTTTTTTTTTAACAATTTACTCCCCCTGTTTTAAATGAAAACTGAAAAGATGTTATTTTGAGAGTTTATAGGTTTGAAATGAATCTCTAGGTATTTCTGAAGATAAAAAAAAATTAAAAGCAATTGCATTTTTTAGTGTTTCCATGATGGAGTAAAAAAATAATAAAAATAAAGCTTTTTATTTAATGTTCAGTTCTTTTTCTACTTTTAAAATGAATGTCAATATATGTACTTTTATATTGTAATTTGCAAAGGATAAAATTCACCCTAAAATATTTCTGTGAGAGAAAATGGAAAGCCGTTTCTTTAAGTAAAAATACTTGCAGTTCCAAATTTTTAAAAGTGGTGAACATGGGAGAACAAAAATATATTGTATCACACACATGATTAACAAAGTCCCCTGCAAAACATTTTCTTTAAAATTTGATATAGTTTGCTCTGTAACGAAATATTTCTTTATAAAATAGCATGCAGAATTAAACTATTTTCTAACAAAAGTAAATTTTATGAAATTTGTTGAAGATAAAAATTGGATTTTGTAGAAAATAAATTATTTCTGTTCAAAAAGTTTCTACTTTCTTTTCTTGTTGTTTATATTTTACAAAACTACCAATTACATAACATTTATATTTAAACTTTATTTCAATAAATATTCACACATTGAGGGAAAAGGCTTACATCACATGTTGAATTATGTGAGAGTTTAAATACTGTTATTTTATGCAATATCCTTCTGAAAATATTGTAGTTTTAGGAAATGCAGATTGTATACGAAATTTTAATGTCATGTGGTATAACTAGATATAACTAGATCATATAATTAGACGCATTTTTCAGAGTTTTTATGGACATATATATTAGATATAACCATTTGCTACATGTTTGTTAACGAAATAAAGATCTATCTGCCCTTTTCTTCCCATTTCGGAAGAAAGGTACGTTATTAAATCTCTACCACTCATCATTTTTTATATTTATTTTTATAGGTTTCTTATTTACTGTCTTAGGCAAGCTGATAGCAAGCTTTTAAACCATAAACTAATCATTCGCTGTCTCACGCAGCCACTTGCAAGTCATTTTGTCATTGCCATTTCCCTATTTTCCATCAATTCTTTTATGATTACATGCCAGCGTCCCAAAACAAAGAGACATGAGAGGTCTTTAATGGGGAAACTGTATAAAAACTTGTAAAAATGAAAGCTAATTTAATTTGTCTCATTTCTTAATGATATAGAGTCAGATACATCCATAGTTTTTGACTTATGAAATGTATTGTTTTTACTATGATAAAAATTTAACTAAAAATAATTATGAAAATGTGTATAAAAATGAAACCCTTATTTTGGTTGTCCATCGAATTTTTATTCCATGTTTGAGTTGAGAATGGTTGCACAGAATTTATGGAAATTAATACGTGGAAATTGGACTCTGACTAACTTATAATGAAACTAATTTTTTTTTACGAAATTTTGATTATAAAGATTGTAATTAGTTTAAATTCTAATTAACGCTGATCTGAACTGCTCATAAAATTACATTTGTAAAATTACAATTTGTTTGGTAATTATTTTAAATGATATAACACTCCACGCCCAATCTGTTTTAATTTCATGAACGGAGGCATTAGATTCTTTTCCTCCTTTTAAAATCGTCATCTCTTTATTTTTGAAAGTTGAATTACTCCCTCGAATTTTGCCTTTCTACATTTCAATTATTTCTTATATAATAAAATAATGATAGTTTTTTGTTATTTAAAAATATGTTCTTCCTACCCTCTTCGGCAAATTTGTTTATCGCTTAACTTTTTCAAAACATCACCACTTGTAAATGATTAGAAAGCTGAGTCCTGAGTTCAATATTTAAAAACTTATTAAGATTTTTAAAACTTCGGCCACCCCACCTGAGTTTTCAGCTTATCTATGTATGAGACATGATTTCATGACGCAAAACATCGTTTCGAGAAGTTGTCATTTAAATTATTTTATGATGAAATTTCATAAGGCAGCCGATTTGGTTAGTGTTCTAGCTTCGGTTCAATAGTTCGTGGGTTCGAATCCCACTTTGGGTTTGGATTTTCGCATTGGTTTGGAATCCACTTTAAGTCAGTCATAGGTCTCTTCTAATAAGCCTTCCTGGGCAAAAAATAACCGTTGAGCGATAAATAAACCAAATCAATCTGTCATAAGGAAACTTTTTAAATCCTTTTCGTTTTTGTTACTTTTAACATGTCGTAATCAAAAAATTTAATGTCAGATCTGTTACTGTTTTCATTGCTTAAGTTTAATGCTCACCTTTCTAGCTCTTAATTATAGATTAGAATTTAAAATATGTTTTGGAACATATGCACTTTTATGAGTTAAATTGTAATTTCTTATTTTTTCATTTTAACTGAAAATTTGGTCAGAAGTGTTTTTTTATTGGTTTGAGTTTTTGTTTATTTTGTTAAGCTGGATAAGTTTAATATATATTGTACATTCTCAGCGTATTTTCATTACATTAAATTAACGTCTTTCTTTTCACAGTTATAATCAGATGAGATTTCTAAAATCTAGACATATGTTTTCAACTGATGATATCTAAACTAAGTAAGCATGTGGTTAGTCAGATATAAGTTATAAATTCAATAAAATATATTAAAAACATCTTAATCGTAAGACAGAAAAGTGGGTACATTCAACTAGTTAAGAAAATATGTAAATATAAACATGTATTGTATTTACTTAATGTTGCTTTTTAAAATAATGCACATTAACTATAATAGTTAATGAATATTGTTGTTTAGAAACAGATTTTATGTTTTTTATTGAGATGATATATCAACGATGGATCAACGAATGGAAAATTGTTGATAAATATTATATGTACTATTCGGAAATTAACACTAGAATAATTATTGCCATTTTTTGTTATGGATTAGCAATATGTACAATTTACTACCTAAAAACTCTAAAATAAATTAAGATTTATAAAATTATATGAAATATATATAATTAATGAGTAATTTAAAATATCACATTTGTAATTTAAAATATCACTTTAATATTTTGTTTCAAATTTTAGTGGTGATTCAAAACGAATACTAATTAGCGTAAATCATAAAATTTACGACTAGCAACAAAATATTTGAGAAACTGTATTTCAATACATTGAATTTCTTCATTGTTTCCTATGTAAATAATTTTAACAAGTTGTCATAAATTTGTTAAATGTCATGAACTGATTTTTCTTTACACGTTATTGTAAATCTGTTAAAAATAAACTTATTATATATGAAAATAATTGTGTATTTCTTGTTTGTTCTATATTTATGTGTCTTTTTGTAAAAATTGTATATTAAAATAAAAGATTACAATACGTTCATCATCAACGCAGATTTTATCATTCTTTTTGGTTGTTTTCAGAAAACTAATTTTAATTAGATAAAATTCTCACTCAGAGGAAAAAACACTCTACTTTAATGAAACTGGAAAAGTCTACTAAAGAAATTTAGGTTAGCCCATACTTTAGGGTATCCCCTTGATTCATGTCAAATTGTGGTGGCGGATGATAGCCAAGCTGTGCAAAACCCAATCGTATTCTGATTGCAACAGAACAATTGATTGTTTTGTGCTAACAAAAATCACCAATAAAATCGATAGCCAAACAAAAATCGCAAAGCTTGCCAAAAGGACACCCTTAAATATAGTTTTACCGAAATTTATCTCATTAATATACTAACATTGCAGTGAATATTCAATATGATATCTCTAATTGTGATCTATAAATAATGACAATTAGAATGAAAGACTGGTTAGATTGGCTAATAATCTTAAAATTTTTTAAATAATAGTAATTTGGATAAGAAAGCAGCAACGCTATTTTTAGTCTTAATCAAGTTTAAGCCGTCACCTTGAGTGGGAGATTGACATTGTCCGATGAATATCATCACTTTTCAAACTGTATATAAATTGCACTTGTTGCAAAGTAGCAGTTTCAAAATAATATAAATAAATGGACATTATAAAAATAGTTATTTCGTTTGCTTAATAACTTAATATAATTTTTCCATATCTTAAAATGTCCTTTTTATAATTTTTGTAAATTTAATTTTATTTCCAAATTTTTTTATATTTTCATTTCCTTAACTGTAAAAATTATTATTGTATATTTAACTATAACTGTTTTAATTTGAAATATGGAATAAAAAAAATATCAAATGGTTGGGGGATTTTTGTTTTGTGTACATGATAGATACATCTTAAAAATATACTTCTACTCAACTGGAATTTAAACAAAAATTATGAGACTGTTTTATATCTTAGTATCGCAGCGTAAAAAGATTGGGTTAGCCTATACGTCTCCAATCATAGCCTCGTCAAATTGTGGTCGTGGTTGATCGCCAAGCTGGACAAAATCCAATCATAGCCTGACTGCAATAGAACAATTGATTGTTCTGTGCCAACAAAAATCGCCAAGTTTGCCAAGGGGGCACCCCTAAATATAGTTTTACCAAAAATTGGAGTAAATAACATGATAGAGAATATGATAGCTGCCTTTTACAAGAAACGCCAGAGCACCTCTGTGTTAAGCAGCAAATGATTGAATTCTTCATTATTTGCTACGCAAAGCTGACTAATTAATTTGTCATTCTTTTTTATTATCTGTCCTTATAGCACATTGCAATGATGTAGGGAGGTGTGCGCTTAAAATTTTCTTAATTAAATGCTATCGATGAACTACGCAGTGCACAGCAAGCACTTCAGGAATTTTATTTTTTAAGCATTCTATGAAACCTTTTTTACGCCCTTTCGTAACCAGCGCGCCATCTGTAGCAACTGACAAAATATTATTAAAAGTAATTTCCTTTTCGTCAAAAGCCTTTTCCATGCATCAGATATAGTTTCTCGTTTTTAATATGCTTCCAAATGGGTAGCAAATAACATTTCTAGACATATTTTTTTTTATCTTTTATGAACTTTATATATGACAATAAATATGCTTCATTGGTTAGTAAAGTGGACTCATTAAACCTAAATTTAAAATTGACAATTCCGCAGATAATTTCACAATGATTTTTCAATGTTTTTAGCCATCTCATCAATTCGTTGTGCACAGAATTATGGCTCAAAGAATTTTTCGGATAATATATGTAGCTGGTTTATGAAGGACTGTGGTTATTACTTCTTTAATTGCTGGTAAAATCAAATCTTTCCCAATAGTATGTGGCTTCCCTGCTTTAGCACTCAACAATGAGATACTGTACCAAGCTCGAAGTCCCTCATTGTCTTTTTAGAAGCTGATGAAAATAATTTTGATATAGTCGGCTGTTTTTTAAACTTTATTTTTATGTTTAAAAAATAGGTCATATCTTTGTCGTTCTTATATCCAGATGCATTTTATAAGATGATCTTGAAGCCTAGAAGTCTTCATCACTTCATTCGAAGATGTTTTTTGACAAATAAGGCACATTAACGATGATGGATTTGTGGTATTTTCGATAAAGGAGTATTTTATATAATCCACACTATACAGCTGCCTCCTCTTTCTAGTGGCAGTCTGATTTGAAGTTTATTCAATTTCTGATTATTGCAACAAAAATTAGATCCAAGTAATTTTAATATCCTCAATTGAATAAGAATTTTGCTATTTATAAATTTATTTCAAATTAGAATATCAAAATAAATTTGATTAGTTTTTGAATAAGAAGTATGGATTTTGTCATCCAATAGCTGCTACATACAGTTACTGAACACTCATTCTTACTTTACTAATATTATTCGTGTCTAACACAGGGCTTAGAGTACATTACAAGAAACCTTCCGAATTTAAATAAGGGGTAAAATCGAAATTATGTTTTTTTGTATGCCTATATTACCTGTGCATAAATGTATTAATATCATGGAAAGAAAATCCAATATTTAATATTGACTAAATAACAGAAAGTTTTTATGAAATAAGAAAAATTAGCGGAGCCATTTCTTATCATAAAATTTGTGGTATGAGTGCTATAATTAAACACTCATTCGTCTAGAAGATAAAAGTTTAGCGATACACAATCAGACCATATTGCAACTTGGGATGACAGCACCACGGCAAAATGGTTTCAGAATACTGAACTTCGAAATTACAAAAGAAAAAACTACACCATCAACAAACTACTTCAATAATATGATAACACAAACCACTTCTTAATGACAATCAAAAACATTTACAATGAACCTGAACAACAACAGCACTGCGGAATTATTTACTTGGACTCACAAGGAGGCACTGGAAAAACGTTTCTAATGAATTTATTACTGGCAGAATTATATGCCAAACAATGCACCGCATTGCTCTGGCTTCATCTGGAATTTCTACCTCACTTATAGAAGGAGGACGCCATTCCACCCTACAACTACTGTAGAATATAACTGAAGAAAAATTATCGCATGCAAAATCTCAAGGGCATCCGGACGAGGTGAACTTCTAAAACAATTACTAAAATTATCTTTTGCGAAGAATGCATGATGGCACATAAATGTCACTCGAAGCCATGAATAAAACATGACATGACTTAAGAGGAAACTTTAAAGTGTTGGGAGGAGCTTTTCTCATAATCTCAGGAGATTTTCGAGAAACACTTCAAGTTATCCCAAAATCAACAATAACAGATAAAATCGAAACATACTTAAAAAATTTCACATCTCTAACCACACATACAAATATTGTAACTGACAAAAAGCATGAGAGTTGAACTACCGAAAGACTAAACAACAACACATTTTGCTCAAAAACTTTTAGAAATAGGTAAAGGCATATATCCGACTGACAAAATGATCTGCCTCTTTAAAATTTACAGATTTCTAAAACATAACCATTATTCACAATGAACTCACTGACCAAATTTAAACAAACTTTATTCATAACTATACTAATCTGGAGTGGCTATTTCAGTGAGGAAATTTAGTAACTAAAAACAATATTATTGATTAACTTTAATATTCAAAAGATAATTCCCGAAATTTATCAACACAATGTTAAACGTTTAAGAAAATGTCAACTTCTCTAGAAAATTTAAAACATTAAATATGCCATTACTCTATCTTCGCCGAAAAATATGATCTCCGATTGTACTAGTCAAAAATTTCAACTCACTAAAACTATGTTATGGAATAAGGATGATCATTGAACAAATATCTAATAACATCATTCAAGCAACACTTGGGACAGGAAAGGACAAAGAACACATAGTATTTATCTCCTGAATACCACTGATCTCTACTGAACAGTCACTGCAATACAAAAGACTGCAATTTCCAATAAAATTAGTCTATAGTTTTACTATTAGCAAAGCGTAAAGACAAATTTTAAAATATTGTGGCATTAATCTCAAAGACACCTGCTTTTTTCTTCTGGTCAACTATACGTAGATCTTGAGTAGCAAATTCGAAAAATGTATACGTATGTACCCCGGATAACAAAATGAAAAACGTTGTTAATAAACAAGTATTGTAAATAAAAGTATTTTAGTTAGAATATATTTTTAAAAAAAATTTGTATTTCTTGTATTTTAAAGTTTATCTTTTTATTCCAATTACCATACAATTTCATATCAACTCCACATTGAAGCTAGGTACCCCAGATAAAATTGCTATTATCAACTTTCTTTAATATAACGTTTTTTAAATTCATATATTACTCGAAATTATGGCCTGAAAGAACTGATAAAATGAAACCGATGTAACAAGTTATTAAATATAATGAGAATGTAGGTATTATTTTGTGATGGAAACTTCCTATAAGCTATTCCAAGCATATTCTCCAAAAAAATTAAAAATCGAATTCTTAAAATTTATGCTCAGGTGTATGATGCAAATATCTATAATTTACTTTCGAAATATGTTAGATTTAGTTAATGTACAATTTAAATGGACCTATACGGATTCATTTTTGCATGAAACTTTTTACCGCAAACTTAATGATGAATAGAAATACTGGATTTATGTACCATATTAAAATGATGTGTGATCATTTATTAATTGATTATGACACTAATTAATGCAGTATAATGTCAAAAAGTATACTTTACTTTTTTTTTCTTTTTTTGTACATAGTGAGAATAGATAATGTTAAATATATTAAAGTAATTGTTCTTATACTAGTTAGTGTAAGTATAACCAATTTAAATACATTCATTTTCTTTAGGAATCACAAAGAGTTATTAATAACAGTTCTTAAAGTATCCAAGATTATAATCATTGACTGAACAACTCGAAAATATTTTGT
The DNA here is from genome assembly GCA_026290005.1 of Latrodectus geometricus. Lineage (NCBI taxonomy): Eukaryota > Metazoa > Arthropoda > Arachnida > Araneae > Theridiidae > Latrodectus > Latrodectus geometricus. The sequence continues at coordinate 39,970 of JAPDSC010106688.1, forward strand.
ATAAGAAATTATTCCACAAAATCTGGAAAGAATAAAATATATTTGTGATTTGTCTGAGAACATTAATTACAGCACTACCACTAACTGTGTCCAATCATGTAAACAAGGACAGGAAAAATGTTCCCCGACTAAGCGGGATGTAAAAATTCTTTGTGTTAACATTCACTCAATTAGAGCTGTGATTAACAATGTTTCTATATCAAAAATAAAATAATTACTTGCATGTACTTCTTGACTCACTTGTAATTTTCAATCTACAAGCAATCAAGAAATTTACATTCGTCAAAGAACATTTGGTTCGTCAAGCTGGAGTTTAAATTGTGCGATAGTGATAAAACGAAACATATAAATATATATATATATATATATATATATATATATATATAAATATAAATTTATATATTAATATATATATATATATATATATATATATATATATATATTTATTAATTTTGAAAATAATTTTTTAACCCATTAGGACATCGTTTAGTTGCAATTGTGACTTTTTTGATATCAATATCCAAGTTGGTCTGATTATTCTCATTTGATCCAAGGTGCGTAAAACATAAAGATGTCAACAAGCTATAATTTGTAAAGTTCAATTTCAAGAAAATTCACTGGCATATATATACTACTATATTAGTCGTAAACAAACACACACACTCACATATAATGAATAATATATATAATGTGTTTTATTATATTCAGTTATAAAAAATAATGAAAAGCGCAAAATAAATTGTTAACAATCTTTTCATTATTGACATTAAATTGCTTGTTGAGAAAATCAAATAATTTTAAGCTTAAATTTTCAGCTAAAATTTCAATAGCGTGATCATAATTTTATTAGGAGAAAAATAAAATTTCATTAATTGAGAGTTAATTAAAATTTCAAAAATAAAAACTAGTATTTTTATATTAATATAACATATATCATACAAATTCGCTAAATGTTGCTGTCGGCAACTGAACATTTTTCTTAAACAATCACAAAATTAACTTACTGCAATTAAAATTTTTTTAAATAAAAATGCCATAATGTGGAATATTTGTTTGTATTCCAGATTGAGTATATATACCTCTGAGGTAAGCAAACGAAGAAAATTCTACATGCAAATAAATTTTCATGACTTAAAAATCAAGAAAATGAGTAAACAAATACATCATAATTTCGCAGAAGATTAACTTTTATTATCTCTGGTATTGAATTCCTTCCTTTTGAGTAAAAGGAATTTCCTTAATGAAAAGCTTAAAAATGTCAAGACAAAATAATTTCTAACCGACTTTCATTACAGAAATTAATGTTTTAACAGATATATAAATCCACAAAAGCATACAGACAAGTAACGCAAATTTGAAATTACGTACTTTGTAAACTGTTGGAGTAACAAAGAATTCATATCAAATAAGTGATATGAAAATCAGCAATGATCGAAGTAAAACCTTAGCAAGTTCACCTGTAGAAGGTTGCATTATAGCAAAATTAATGACCTATATAAGTTATTTATTTCCTCGTAAAGTTAAAATAGACAAGGTATTTAAGGTGAAAGAATTTTGAATCTAAGACCTTAATGAAAAATAGAAGGCTTTCAAGTTTACCAATAAGCTTATCTTGCTATTTCCTTCTATATCTAAAGAACATATACTGATGACAATCCTTTATAGTTAAATTTTTATTTCCTATTCATAACGTTTATAAACTAATTTAATAAATATATTTGACTATAACATGACAATTATAACGCCTAAATTATTCTTGCCAAAAAATATTTGCTACAAAACATGAATTTAAAAACAGCTGAAAAACAAAAAGTGTTATTATCTTTCCCATAAAGAAAGAAACATTAGAAGGTTAATATATTTATATATATATATATATATATATATAATGTCAATAACCACACAAACGGCAGGGGAACTGAATTCAAGAAGTAAACCCTATACAAATCAACGCAGATGGGAAGATTAAAAAATGTGACCGTCACATGCCGCCATTTAGAGGATTTTAGTAAAAAAAGAATGCCAGGGAGACATGTGAGGAAACATTTCGCATAGTTAAGTCAGTTTCAGAGGGGTCTCGTTATCGGTTTAAAAACCTCACGCTGGTCAATACGCCGTATTACTCGTCAAATCGATCATTTAGAGTGTGACGTCAGAACATGATGGGAACAGTGGACACGAAATGGTACCCAGGTGCGGTGTATTGGTCTGGGTCTACCAGGAAGACGACGAGAGGATCGAATGATTGTGCGACAAGCTTTCGTGGATCCCGTATGACTCGTTCCGCGATACACGAAGATGTAGCAGGGCCATTTGTTCCACGAACCATTTCCAGTAACACTGCAGTAGCGAACCTACCATCCAAGCGCCCGTTTTGTGTATTGTCTTGAACACAGCAACTTTAGTGAGTCCATCCACTGAGACACCAAACCCGAGTGACACGGAATGCTAAAGATTGGCAAAACATGGTGTTTAATGAGGAATTCCAATTCGTTTAAGCAATAGATGATAACCGCATACTGGTGTGGAGATGCCTTTGTGTACGATACACTTTCACCCACAATGTCGCATGATACATTGCCCACACACCAAGCGTAATGGTGTCAGGTGATGTAGCGTATGATAGTCGGTTCACTCCAGTTGTGGCACATGTAAAATTATCCTTTAATGTTAAGTTAAGGGATGAGAATTATGTTAATATCATTCTTCGACCCCATATGGGACATTTCTTAAATGGTCTTAAAGGGGTAATTTTCCAGCAAGATGGTGTTCGTACGCATACAGCTCGACTTGCTCGAGACTTCTTACGTCATGTTCAGGTTCATCCATGGCCTGCCCATGCCTCGGACTTGTTCCCAATAGAGCATGTTTGGGACCAGCTAGATGCCGCCGTATACATGATTTGGAAGTGGTTGTTAAAGATTTATGAGCACTATTGTCTCAGGACATCATCAGACATCTAATCAAATCGATGCCGGAATCATGTGGTGGCAGGTTTTGCAGAAGGAGGTGGTCAGAGCGCTATTGAAATTACACTGTATTTGCTTAATTGTCTTGATTTTGGGATCAAGTAAATCTCACATCTGCATCATTATGTGTACACACATTTATGCATATAAAGTTCAATAAATGAGTTCAAATGATTATCTTCTTCCTGCATAATAATTGTGGATGATAGTTTCTACTGTAGAAAATAATTTGTTAATAATTAAATATGGTATACATTTTAATTTGCAAGATGTAAATTTTTGTGAAAATATTTCATTAATAAGAAATATCCTTAAATTTACTATCATCAATTTACTCTAAAATGTTTTTCTTAATGGAGTTTTCGCTTGTATTTTATAAATTCACATTAGAATAAATATTAACACCAACACTTTTCAAATATTTTGTATGTATACTTAAAACCTTGATAAATGCTATTGTGTTAATTATATACCTCTTATAAATAACGCCATATTGATTTAATTGAAAATTATTATTTCATATAAAACAAAGCAAAAAGAAAGATAAAATTAACATTCTGGGAAAATATAACATGAGAAAAATCTTTGAATTATTTAAATTATAATTTCGTACAATTGAAATTTTTTGTAAGTCTGATTTACGTTGAAAAACAGGTGGGAGTCCATCACTAGAGCGTCCATCTTGGAAAGATACCGTTTCCATGGAAACCTACGTTTCGGGGATGTCTCCTGGCAAAGAGGATGACGCAAATACAGCTCATTGCGTTCGCTTTATCAGAAAGAGGGACTTCACCATTGGAATCAGCAGATTCATTATGTTGAATATGTTGAAATAAGTGAATGCGCCTGGTAAAAGGTAAATTATTTTTGTTGTGAATTTAATCTTTTTATTAACATCTTCAATCTGCCTATTTCTGGTTTTGCCTAGATAATAACAAGTATTGTAACCAAAATAACAAGTATTGTAACATACGGATGTGAAGATTGATTACGAAGAGTTGATAGGTTTAGTTTTTTAATAAATAAATAAAAATTACTTTGGATTAAAAAATAATTGCAATATGATCAAAATATAATAAAATTTTGTTGTAATATAATAGTTGAAATCAAAGCAGTATGATTTTTATTTTTGTATAAAATTTCTTTAAAAATTATTAAGAGCTAGCTATAATAAAAATAATAATTTTGAATATGACAATATTTATCTATACTGTAATTAATATGTTACAAGAAATTTCCTTATCTTTGCTCAATCAGTTAAATGTATTTTAAATTAAAATGTAATTTTATGTCGTTTTTAATTATTCATTTTTCATCGAATTAAGTTTATTAAGTTATACATTGTTAAAATATTTGTTTTAAGGATTTCATGTTTAAAATATTTTTCTCAGATTTTATATTCAGGCTCTTGTTAGAATCTGATAAAGCATATTCTTTTATTCAAAACACAGTGTATTGATTTCTAAGTGTTGAAAATAGCTTTTTGAATACACTATCCATACTTATATTTAAAGAAAATATGATTCTATTAGGAATATGAAATAAATTATGTTTAAAAAGGGATTTTCAAAACACTACATTACATTTTTTGAAGATAAACAAAACCTGCTTATTTTTATGAAAAAGGGTTAAACTTTATTTATAAAATTTCATTTCGTATAATAAGAAATCCTTTTATTATTAAGAATTCCTTAAAATTAGAAAGAGGTTCTTATATTATTAAAGATTAACATAATTTCAAATTGTTATTATAAAAAAATGAGAAAAATAATTTTAGTTTTTATGATAAGAAATTTTTTCTAACGTAAACAAAAATTTTAGATCATAAACATTTTTCTCAATAAATATAGAAAAATATTTTTCCAGAAATTTTAATACATACAGAATAATACACTAATGACGTGTAAATTTTTTTCTCGTATGAAATCTTTTACATGAAAAATTTATGTATGTTATTTTATGTATAAGTAATTATTTTTACTTAATATGAAAATGTATATTACTTTATGAAATTTTATTTTCTTTGAATAATTTTATTTAAAATAATTTACCATAAAAAGATTGCAATAAATAGTTTATTTTATAAATTTTTTAAAATTATGTTTTGTACTGGTACTTATATTATTTAAAATGGTTTTGTTGGTATATATAAAATTGTAAAAGGATATTAATGCCTTACAATGATTATTGGTCAATGCACTGACCACCATGAATTGTAAAAAAGCATGTATAAAATAAATTTATGGGAGTCATTTATAATTACATATTTCCTAGGTTAATTACCATGTATCAATTTAATAATCAATAAGTTAATAAATTCTAAAGTTTTGCTCTTCTAAAAAGTTACTAAGAGAAATTGCAGTATTTTTGTATATTTCGAGCTATATATATATATATATATATATATATATATATACAATATCTACCAACATATATTATAGGCAATCAAACCAGCGCAAAAGCAGCTATTGATAGGAATTACGAAATAAATTCAGTAAGATGTAATTAGAAGATTAAGATAAAACAAAAGAGAAACAATTTAATAGCAATACAATTCAATAGCAATAAGACAAAATCAAGAAAAACTATATAATATAAATAGGGAAAAGGCATAGGGACCACGTCTTCATCAGGAGGGAGAGGGTCAACTATGCAAATAAGACACTCTTTTCTGACTAGCACGAAAGACGAAAGTCTAAAAATATTCGTGTTGTTCCCCCGAAGAGTGTCTGTATAAAAAAAAATACAACTATATCAAAAGTGAAATAAATGGAATCAAAGTAATACATTGAAAAATAAGCAAAGCAATACAATGAGAAACATTTATCAAATACAGAAGAATATGCTTGTCAAAAATAATAAGAAAAATTTTACGAGTTAAACTAAGAAATTAAAGTAGTTTATAATTATTATTGTAAATATACTTTTTAAGCTAATATATATATATATATATATATATATATATATGCGTTATAGAAAAAATTATATTTAATTTGGTGAACGATACTTACAACAAATATATATCTTCAAGAAAACTCCATAAAGCTAAAAAGTAAAAATTTTTATTCCTATAATTAAATTGAAAATTTATATTATTTAATTAAAATTCAGAATAACACATAGTTTAAAAAATAAGATTTTACAAATGATTCTAATTTTTTTAATTGTTTTTATCAATTAATTTTCTAACACTGAATTTTAATGATTTGAAAACCAAATCATTCGCAAATTCATTTAATGTAATTTCGTAAAATTTAAAAAATTTTGATGAAAATAAATTTTTTGATGAATCTAATTTTATTAAAATTAAATAGTATATATTTTTGTCTTGAAGAATATAATGAAAGAATATATTTAAAATAAAATGAAAGATAAATTAGTTTCCACAATTTATTTTCCATAATATTTCATTTTAGTGAAATTACCCGATTATAATTTTCTATGGGTATATACTATTATTAGTTAATAACTGTCGAAAATTTAACCTCATTAATTAGTGAATTATAAATGAATATTTCCAAGTCAATAGTTTAATATTTCAATAATATTTTCCTTTCAGTTTTATTTTTTTTATGAATTAATTTTTATCAATATATAAAATAAAAATTGTTTTTGGTTATAGGAGCAGTTTTGGCTATGGAATACTACGATATTCGGATAATGCTCCGAACTCGTAGTTGTAATTGTAAGTATATTATTTTCATAAAATACAATTTAATTAATAAAATTTTATTGATTAAAAAAACTAATCCAGGCATTTGCAATTTAATATTTTCATAAAATTTAATAAATTATTCAATAATTACTATTTTTACTAAAAATATTCAAAACGTTTTTTATTCCTTGCACATAAAAATTTTTTAAGGAAAATCATGTTTTATGGAATTAGTAATCGAATTTCTGGGAAAAAGAATTATATTAACGTTTTAAATGTTTGTTATTTAAAAAAAAGTTGCATTTATGACAATGGTTGCATGACTCTAATCGCATTTATGATAATGCGTTTATGGTGATTGCATTTATGATACTGATTATTATTTTACCCAATTTTAAAAGAATTTAGAGACTTAATCCTCATGAAGAACTAAGACTAATGAATCGCTAGACACCGTAATAGGATTAACCATTCAGATATTTAATTAATGAACAGATCTTTCTGACGGTTGATACGAAACGGTTATTTCACTGATTTAACTGCAGTAATCAAAGCTACGGAGAGATTAAATTAATGTATAAATAATTCAAATGCTTAATTCTCGTCGCATTTATGATAATGCCTTTATAATGACTCTAATCACTAACAATGACTATAATGCATTTATAATGACTCTAATGCGTTAATAATGCTTCTAATCGCATTTATGATAATGCGTTAATGGTAATTGCATTTATGATACTGATTATTATTTTACCCAATTTTAAAAGAATTTAAAGAATCAATCCTCATAGAGTACTAAGACTAATGAATCACAAGACACCGTAAATGGTTTAATCACCCAGATATTCAATTAATGATAAGAAGTTACTGGTGGTTGATACGAAACGTTTATTTCACATAAATAAAAGCTACGGAGAGATTAAAATAATATATAAATAATTCAAATGCTTAATTCTCGTCCAGTTATGCTTGTGTTTAGTGAGAAATCAAGAAATTTCTATGTCAAAACCACAAGTATCACTATTATTTACTGGAAGTTATTTAATAAATTGCATTTTTCTATCGATATAGAAATTTCCTAGAAGTAAGCATCTTTGAGATTATTTGTTAACAACTCAATAACAAATATGACACTTGCTGGCATCTGAATATATAATGCTTACTTTAAAAATAAAAACTTTTTTTTTTTTTTTTTTGAGAAATGGTAAACTTTGTGTTTTTCCAGTACTGATGGCTTTTTGGGTATAAAGAACCGAATCTATGAAAATTATTTAAGGAAATATTATTATCATAATTTTTTTGTATATGCTATATGTAATCTTAGGAGTCATCAGCAGGGACAGTTAATCCTTTTTAGTCTTACTGCGAGATAAGCTGAAGAATTTTATGAACGTTGGCAACATTTTGTAATTGACAATTCTTCCGATACCATTAAGATATTGTAGTACTGTATATGTAATATAAATCTCCCAAGGACTCTTCATGGGGTAATGGATCATCACTATTTTCAAAAATAGATTATGCTGAGAAGAGAATAACAACCAGACACATCTTGATAAAAATGAAATAAGTAATCAGTTCGTGCAATATTTGCATAGTCTATTACCGTTATACCTAAATCTTTCTGCCAATTTACCTGCTATTAGCTTCTGTAGCAAGTAAAAAAAATATTATGAAATATTATTAGAATCAATTTATAAAAGAACAAAAATTTCTACATAATAATTCTTTTAAAAAAATTTGTTCTTAAAGTAAGAACCATTAATGCCGCTATAAATAATCCTTTCAATTGAGTGAAATTCATAAATTTACTGTATACATAATTTGAATGCTAAGTCTAAAAAATATTTTACTGTAAAATTATAGAACCAAAAGAATTTGATTTGAAAATTAAAAGATCATCAATGTGACTTAAAATAAAGTCCGAAATCGTTATATATCGATAGTACCATTAATTTGTTTTCTTTACTAGCTTTTGAAAAGATACTTCATTCTCTAATTATTGAATGTACAGTTCAAAATAATGAATTTATAAAAAGAAAAAAAAATAAGAATGACATGGAAATATTAGAATTTTTATTGATGAAATAATAAAATTAAATTAATTTTACGATTTCATAAAAACGGAAATTCAATAGAAAAATTCAGACATCTTTAAAATTATGAATTCTACATTGAATTTATGAAATCATTAAGTAAGTTACTAAAGGAAACTTTGTCATCAAATATTTGTTAAACTTCATATTTTGTTATTTTTTGAAAGATGTTAATTCTTTTGAATTCTTAATTTAAAATCGCTCATTAAAACAATTGAAAGTGCTTTAAATTTTTTTTTACTTCTACAATTCAAATGTAAATTAAAACAATTTGGAGATGTCTTCCTTTTAAGCAATGAATTTTTCTCTTAAACATGGAAATACCAGCTATGCATTTTAAATTTTTCTTATCATAAAAATCCTTCAAAATATTCAAACTAACAAAGCAATTAATCTATAAGTTTATATATCAATAAAGAACTTATTTCTTTATTTAAATAGGAATTATAGAGATTTACTATCCAAAATCTAAATAGGATTTAAAGAGAATTACTGTTCAAGCATTTATAAATCTTTTTTTTGCATTTAACATTTTACATTATAATCTTTTTAATTCCAATTATTTTATAATGTTTTGTTAATTTCTCTAGGGCTTTCAATTGGATTTATATTTATTTCAACTTCATGATATATTTTATCATGAGTGAAGACTTAAAGGACAATTGAAAATCAAACCGAGTAAGTACAAGATTTTATGATTCGATAGCTTTCTATACATATCAGACAAGTGTTTTATATTTTACATTATGTCCGCTCGGGTTAACTTTCAATATATTTTGTATTCTTCACGGAATTATTATCCTATTCCCACTTCAGTCACCAAAACTATTAGAATATATCGGAACAATCACCAGCAAGCATATGACAAAACTTTTCGTGATTTAAATATGAAGTACCTGATCTCATTTTCTAAGATATATATATATATATATATATATATATATATATATATATATATATATATATATATATAGGCTTATTTTAAGTTGATTTTTAATTGCATGAATATTAAGTAAATAATATAAATGAAATCATGTCGTTGCTTTTTCTTGCTGAACAATCGAATGATTAACACTTTTTCAGAAACTATTTTAAGCTATAGATCACAATGTCAATTACTCTCCTGAGCAAATATTTCTGAAAGACAAACGAATCAAATTTTAATACTTAATTTTCCGGAGTAGAGTTTTCGGTTAATTAAATGTTATGTGGTAAAATTGATCATTTTTAATTTTGACATTTGTGTTTTGTATATTTTCACTACTTTACATTCTTCAAAATCAAGTGATTTTCAACACTTAATATGTATCTCATTGGTCTAAATTTTACAATCTGAAATAAATTATTTTCGAAATTTAATTTTCATATTCTGTTAGAGTTTTAGCTTATGAAAAAATAAGGAAATTTATTTCATTTCACTGAAATTCTACTTTATAGTCTTATCGAATATATCAGTAAGCTCCACTAAATCATATGCTATCACGCTTTATCTTCTACATCAACGCTTTATCTTCTACATATGCATATAAACGCTTTATATTCTACATCTTAAGCGATATCAAGTAAATCATTAATAAAAAACAAAGTTTTCGTTTTTCTTAGCTTCAAGCCCAATTCAATGAAAGAAATGCTATTTACTAAACAAATCATATATTTTTATTTGCAATAACTATTTACTTATAAAAATTAAATAAATTATTTAATAAAACACATTTGCTTGATTGACATTGTTGGTTACAATCTATTTATTGATAATATTCTATTTATTCAAATAAATGTTTTTTTTTAACTTTTATAAAGATTGAATATTTTTTTCATCATATACTCTCTAAATAATGCTATTTAATAACCCATATAAGTGTAATGAAAGTTGTTGGATAAAATAGTAAAACTTTACCATGATTTTTTATTAGATAAATATTCTCTTTTATGCTTCAAAATTAATTCCAATTATATTTTCTATTTTTGATATATATTAAAAACCTATAAAAATATAATTCCCATAAAAATTTATAAAATTTGTATTATTAAACATTGGGGAAAGAAAAAGCTTTCTAAATATTAAAAATTAATTTAATTTTTGTTACAACATTCTTCTTTTCTCTATTTTAGATAATCTTTAAAACGAATAAACGTCAGTTTATTGCAAGATCACATATTTAACATTTTTTTCATATAAAATTTCTCCTTTATATGTTATTTGCTCTCCTTAATTCTTAAATTCCCTTTTCTTGCTGCTGTAGCTGTTTATCTTACTGAATTATAAACAAAACAAACTTTTTATGATAATAGTACGAAGAAAAGATAACAATAAAGAGAAGAAGAAATAGGAAACATTTTAAACAAGAACTAAAATGAATATGATGGTGAACAGCTAATGTGATAAACTGATTAACTCCATCGACTCACTTCTCTTTGCTCTTGAATAGCACGCTAATTCCGTTTTAATCATTCTCTTCAATGTTCATTCACTGAGTTACTGATGTATTTTTTTTAAATTAAAAATAAAAAATCTTCTTTTATTTGTAAGGAAATCTTTGGATTCCACAGTAAATTTGTCCCATCTCATAACACAAAAATGGTAGAAAATGCAATTACCAGAAGTTAAGAGTTCTTAACTTTTCAATCAAAAATAATGCATCAACTCAGTATTCGATAAACTTTTCTATATGTGGTTTCAAACATCATGAGAATTATTATGTTCAATTTAAAATTAAAAAAAAATTAATTTTTCTTTCATTTGTATAATATATCATGCATACAAAAAGGAATAGTCTTGGAGAATGATTAGAATAAATTTAAATTAATATTTAAAACAGCATATTGTTATAAAATATCTCTATTGTCTATTATATATTGTCAGTCTTTCTAATTCCTAAATTTTTTTTATTTTTAGCTATTTTTCATAGTGAGTTAAAAATGAAAAAATAATAAATGATAAATGCTTTAACTATTATTTTTTCCAAAATCTATTAAATAAGATGATGACATATCTATCTATGAGTGGAAAATAATTATAGTTTTGTAATTTATGTATTTATAAATGTATAAGTACATAATGTGTATTTATGTACTTATGTATATATATATATATTAAATAATTTTGAATTATGTTGAAAATATTCTTGTGTGTGCGGCAAATGTTTGATTAACATCAAAAATAAAATTAATAAAATTTTTGTTTCCCTATAGATTTCATGAGTTTCTACTGAATGCTTTAGAAATCTTCATGACAAATAATATATTCAAAAAAATGTAATTGAATACCGTTTCCGAAGTAAGTTAAATTCTTTTAAATCAGTATGTTTTTTGATAAAATTTTCCATTTAAATATCTTTGAAGCAAATTAATTATTTTTTTTATACATAAATTATGTTTTCTTAATCCTTGAAGAAAAACAGTAAAGTAATTGAATTTTACAGTAGACATTAATAATGGGATATATACTTTGACTCAATTTCTGCATTATTGATAAACCGTAGAATTAAGTTAATCAATTATTAATTTTTTTTACTATTTCTTTCTGCACGCATTTGTCATAAGCTTTACAAAATATTCTCCTTTTAAGTAAAATAAATGGAATGTACCAAATTATTTTGTATTTGTTTGTTAAAAAATTCTTTGTAAAGCAAGTGGTATAAAAATCACAGATAAAATTATTTATAGTTAGTGACATTATAACTAGTATAATAAAACAATATTTATTATTTTATTACACAAATATAATTAGGCCGTGGTACAAAGAATTTTTTAACAAACAAGTTGGCTTGTGAGTTGGCTGGGGAATCATTCTCGCAATCGCAAGAACGAGGAATCGAACCCTTGTTGGTTCGATTCTTCACCGCCTAAAGAACATCGTGTTCAATAATGGTTACTAGGGCACGTAAAATATCTCGTGATCGCAATGTACTCCATGTTCCCATTCTAAATTAATACCTCTGTGGGGATTAGGATCCAGACCTAGTCTTCCTAACTATAAATTCAATGACCCAGATGGTGCTGCCATCTATGTGCTAGTTCGTAATTCCACCCTGTTCAAAAATGGAAGGCGCTCTTTCTGACTTCATTCGTCTAGTCTCAGAGGAACAGGCCTGGTTCCGGCAAGTGCCAAAAGTAACACAAATTTAACGCTTAAGTGAGTTTATATTCCGTGGACTGTTTTTAATTCATTATATTTTATACTTCAGATAATTTCTAAGTTAAAGGGGTTGAAATATCGAAATATATTCAAAATAATGTAATTTAATCCCTAAACTGCATTGACTTTTGGCGCTATTTTTATTTTATTGTATGCCATTATATATTAATTTAAATGTCAACAACTGAAAGTAAATTTTAATGAGTTGAAAATTTTGCTTAAATGTATTCATCGATAAATGCAATATCTCAGAAAATAAATTAAAGAAATTATATTTCTCTTTTTATAATTTTAGTGATTGTTCAATGAAGAGAATTGCTATCCGCATATTTCTTTATTTTGTATTCATTCACCATTTTATGCAATAAAAACAATATTTTCATTTAATCCTTACTGTATATATCACAATTATTTAGAAATGCAATGTTTTATTTTTTTTTCTAGACTTAAATACACTTGATTTAAATACTTTTAGATTGGACAGAAATTTAATGCAGAAGATATAATATAATAGAAAAACAAAAAAAATTAACAAATTATTTGCATTTCTTTAGGTACAGACTAAAATTTGTGATTGACAAATACAACTCAATTGTATGCATATTTAAAAAAATCTATACTCTCATTGGAATAAAAAATCTTTAGAAGACAAAAGAATTTAGTCTTTTAAAAATTGTTTAAATTTCAAAATCTCTCTCTCTCAAATGTTTAAAAATATAAATCCCATTATTGATTATTTGTGTTATCAACCGAAGAAACTATATTTACATTGCTATCCACAAGTCAGTTTTTTGTGATAATCAAGGATTCTTATAAAGTATAATTAAAATAAAACTTTAAAAAAATTCGAAATTCATTTTATAACATATTAAAAAATATATTTTGATTTTTATGTGGAAATAGAAGATATCGTATTAATAAAAACTACTGATAGCAACATTACTTTTAATTTCGATTCTAGCTAATTTATTGCTAGGAGAGTGATTACAGTAGTCAAGGTGATTACAGTAGTCAAGAAAAAATAAAAATGATTTTAAAAACGAACGAAAATAATTAGAATGAGCAATACCTATATGAAAAACTAATTAGCTCCATTGACTCCCTCCCCCCTTTTGTTCTTGAATAACGAATTCATTTTTTACGTTCAATATTACATAAGATAAAAGATTTGTAAATAATCCCCTAAGATTAAAAGATTTGTATATATTTTAGAGGTCACTTTCGAATATGAGATATTGGTGAAGAAATTTTCTAATCCGATCTTTTTATCAACTTCTTTAATAGCCCTTTGATAATTTTGATTTAAAAATTGAAAATTTATTTTCAATTATTATAAAAAAGAGGGGATATTTTAAATCACCCCACACAAACAAATTATGATGAAAAAAGAAGAGCTGGGGAATTAACTATTTAATTAGAAACCATAAGAGAAATTTCAAATAGCAAAGAACAGCAAAAAACGCATTTATAGTGTTGTTAAAAACCTTTGGCAGAATTTAGGATTTTATTAAATGTTTAGTTATCTACCGTTATTGACAATTAGTAATGCTGTCAATTACTGTTAAGGATGACATGATTAATGACATTAGTAATGCTGTCAAAAAATTATATAACTTGTTCTATGATTTGCTGTTGTTTTCATCAGGTAGTATTTCGAGGAAAATCTAAGGCAAAAGCTAAAGTTTAAAAAAATATAAAATCTAATTATATATGAAAATTGGGTTCTTTAGCGCAGACAATTAAAAGTGATTTTGAGGAACATTGAAAAGTTGAATATCAGAATTTACAATAGTGTAAATACGCAGTGGACGAGTGCAGTAAAATCCACTGGAAGATTTTTTGCAACATGCAAGTGAAATTTTTCAAGGCATGTTCCACTTATTCTAGGATTTAGATTCTAGTACTCCCGCTGAATGAAGCAATGGTCAATTGCTTCACCTGAAGCCTGCATCAGATACGTTCCTTGCATCTGATGATCTACAGCTAATGATATTTTAATTGCTCATCTGGTTATCAATGATTTAATTGAGAAACAGGTTGTACTGCAGTGAGTACTAGGACACTGTGGAATCCAGGGAAATGAAAAGGCAGACTCATTGTTGAAATGAGGATAATTCTATATTTGTTGCTCTTATTACAGTAGCCTTTTAGTCTACCTAAAAAAATTTAAAAAAAAAATCATTGTGTATTTGGAAAGAAATTTGTTAATTTCGCAATAAAATTAAAACAATTTAGCAAAATTAATAATTTATGTGACAAAATGTTAAGATTTTGGCTATGGTATTTCATCACCTTCAAACTATTCTCCTGACCTGATCGCTTCCACCCTATATCTCCTGATTAACGCATTAAATAGGTGATATTTGATAAAATATCATATATTTAATGCGTTGAGCAATACCTTCAGTCAGTTCATGGTGACAGGAAAATTGCTATCTAAGATATTTTGAAATCAAAAGCATTGTAATTTTACCTTGGATTCATCTCGCATCCACGGTAAAATGCCGTGGGATTCATCTTGTGTCAGAAAGATGGCAATAGGCAACAGATAGCAATATCTACTAGTGCAATGATAGGCAATGTTCATTTTACTTTATCTTCCTTGCGATCATAAATATATATGTGTATGTGTATATACATACAATTTAACTAAATATATAGCTCGGAAACTTGATATTAATTGCAAATAAAACTAAAAAGTATTTCATCTGTATTCCAATAGAACTCTCAACCACTGATGTGGAATGTCTTCGAGTGAGTCCTTATTGAATATATAGACAACATTTGATTTGGTTTGACCTAAGGGCTCGCAACAATCGAAATACAGATTTCTGAAGTAAGTTTCATTTATGCTAATTACACTAATAATTATCATTTTATGTTTAACTTCCTATTTAGAAATGTATATAGAGAGCAAATTTTATTCTGTCATTTAAGTTACTTGATATAGAGTTTTCAATATTAACCGAAACTTAATAGCTGCTTTAAATTTCTCTAGAATTATTGTTTGTAAAATGGAATTATGAAACTTTGTTACTATTTTCATATAAAATCTTCTTTTAGATAATTCTCTCTTTGTATATTCATTCTTATGGATAATTGTTTTTATGCACTTTCTTTATAATAATCCATTTACGGTCTAAAACAACTGAAAAGTAATGCCATCGAACTACAGATTTTATTCATTTTTATTAAAATATATTTTCATATATATATTCTATATTATTATTTAATCAAATGTAACTCTAAATTAATCAGTTACTAATTTGTCACTTGCCAATTTTAATGAGTTTTAATTCATTCAGAAAATTTTCTTTTGGGGAATTTTTTGCACTATTCTATAGTTTATTTTCTATTCGTTACAAAAAAATAAAAGTGAAATTTGTGTTTTAAAATTAGTTTTATTCCTTGTATTCTGCTTCAGATGTCATCAGTTCTATTAGTTAATTTATTGAAATTTTGAAAACATAAATCTTCTAATTTAACAATCAAATATTATTTATTTTTTTTTGAAAAATCAAATATGCATGTTTTTAAAAAGTGTCGTTGCAGTTTTTTTTTCTGTTTTATTATTACTGTGCAAACAACGCTTTTTAATTCATCCATTTTGTTATCAAGAACAGAAATGAATTAACTTTTTCACCCAATTTTTAACTATAGCGAAATACTTTGCTTCCTAATTATATTATTCATACATTACATTTAATAATAGGAGAACAACTATTCTTAAATTTAATGTAAGAATGATATAATTAATAATCTCAGTTAAAATTAAATTTTCTCCTGATAATACATTTCAATGCTACATATATAAGAAATTTGTTATTTTAAAATTTGATATCATTATATATTTTAAGTTATTCATACTATATTAAAATCAATAGCTAAGTTCCTTTGTTGAGTGATCAGTTTTTTTTAATTAAATAGCTTTAACATCTATACTATTTACATTTATATAAGTTGGATAAAAAATTGAATGATAAACCAATTAGTGATTTTAAAAAGAGCAATTAAGTGACAAAAGATTTATAGTTAGTTTGTTTAGAGTACGTGAAAAGTTTGAATTCCTTTTTATTAAAATTTAAGATTATCATTCTAAAATATGTAATAGAGACATGAAATGGGATTGTGTAATTATTTAGCTTTGTCAATCTTTATATATTTGTTCGAGTACAAAACAATTTTTATAACTCAATTGCTAATTTCAAGAAATCTTTTCAGTCGTTTCCCTAATTAGCAATAAAATAATGATAAAGAGAAACTTTATCAAAATAATTAAAAAATAAACATTGATGAAAATTCATTTTGAATTTATGACAATTTATAGCTTACATTTTGCTTGTATTATTTGAAAATGTTTTAATAACATTTTTGACTGGTATTCTATTAAATAGGTTATTGAAGTAGTAACGAAATGCTTACGTGAGTTTGAAAAAAATTAACCAAAAATAATATTAAATAAATAATTAAACAAGAGAGAGAGAGAAAAGGATAATTTTTAAGTTGTGAGATATAAATATGACTTCCATACATTTTAAAGCATTAAACTCACGTGGCACTTCTTTTTTTCATACTCATTTCAATTAAAAACAAATCATTATAATGACATTGAGCAAGAAACTTATTAATTAATATGAGGGATCTGTTTCCTGATATTTTCTTATGAAGAAATTTGCCTGTTTGTTTTTCATGGTAGTATAAAATAAGGAAGTATTTTATTTGTTGAAAAAAATGCCAGACAAAAAACTACTTATCAGTTATATAGAAAAAACTTATTAGGAGTCGTTCTTGAAACTCGAATGATAAACTGAGAAAGTAGGATGTATGAACATGCATATTTAATGTTCAAAATGTTAACATGAGCATTAACATTGAAATTAATGTTGATTAATGAACGTTGATGAAATTAACGATGAATAAAAGTAAATGAAATGAACGTTAATAAAATGGAAATGAACATTAACATGGAAATGAACAATAACATTGAAATGAACATGAACGTTAACTAAAGCTCAATGAACATGTAAATGTTAACATGAGGTAGATGCAATAAGATGAATAAATCGAATTAATGACAATCTATTATATTTAAATTTAACATTTGATAGTAACACTAGACGTAAATTCTTAAGGATAAAAAATCTTTAATGTGAATTAATATCAAGTCAGTTATGTATTAAAATTTTTACAAATATTTAAGGACTGATAATTTTTAGTAATATTGTAAGCATAAAATGTAATTTCTAAAAATTAAAAAAATTATTTTCCAAAATTTTGTGACTTTCAAACAGTTAAACTCAAAATCTCCACTATGTTTAATTCAATAATAATAAGGCTTAAATGAATGTCATTATATTAAAATATGTAACATGAACATATATTGTTATCTTTTGTAAATACATATAGTTTATATGTGCATGTTTTGATATATCAAAACACATTATAAATTGAATGATCTTTTTATTGATTGACATTTTTTCTTACTGTGAAATTTTATGAAAATTTCATTAAATATCAATAGATATTTCTTATGAACAAAAAGTTAAAAATTTTGAAAGATAAATTACTTTTTGATGTTAAATTTTATTTATGAATTAAGACATATGAATAGTATAGATTCTATTTTAGTGATTTTAATTTAAATAATTACTTTTCTATAATTGATTTTAAGTTATTTATGTAAATTGGAGTAAACGAATTGAAATATTATTTTCCGTTCGGTGATTTTATTATGAATTTTATTATTCTTATAAATTTAAAAAGTAAATATTATTAATTTTCAGGTATAAATTAAGGGTCTCAATATTGATCACTAGTGTCCATCAACCCCGAATATATATGTAATTGTAAGTATATGGATTTTTTTCTTATGTTATAGATTACAGTTAATTTAATTATCTTTTATCTGAAAAATAAATAAAAATAAACATTACTTAATAACTAATATTTCAGGTGTAATATTCCAAATTTAATAAACATATTGTAATAATTTAGAAGCAGCTTTTCAATAGGAATTAGCATAACACGTTTTAAGCTATAAAGACACGTTTGTAATTAGATTAATTTCAAATGAGTTTTTGATAAAATAAATAAATTTAAAAAAAACTATTTTTATTGATTTTTGTATTAAAAAAAGATGTCTATGTTCCAATGATATGTCTCACTTACCCTATTCTAAAAAATATTTACACAGAGATTATAGACGTTGAAAAGTGTCAGAAAAAATTGAATGAGCTTGACAAACGTGTTAGTTACTACATTTGGTCAAATGCATTTGCCAGTGGCATTTTCCTGGCAGTATTAATTTGAAAAGTCATTGCCACCATTTTCAATGTCTTAAAAATATCCATTCTGAATCTCGTTTTTTTTTAAGTAAAAAAATTTTATCAAACATTAGATAAATGTAATTTTATGATTTTATAGTGAAAAATAAATAAAAATATTCAGATTATACATAAACTAAAAAATTGTATAAAAGTACTTATTAAGTAACTTATAAATTATTTTTTTTTATTTCAGTCTTTTTAAGACAAAAAAATATTGAATTGTATAAATATTGTTTTGTATATATTTTTCCCTTTTTTAAAAATATCATTCCTTTTAGTTCTTGAGTTTTAAATTCAACTTTCATTGCTGAAACACAGTAAAACTCTTTTTGAATTTTTTTCATTTAACCAGTTAATTTCTAGTTTATATGAATTGTTTTAGAGTTTGCATTGCCTTCCTTTCAAAGAAAGAATTACATGAAGTACAAAAACAACCCCAAAATATGTACTACGAGAATAATAAAGGAAATAAATGCACTATCGAACAAAGCTAGAATGATTAAAGTGCATCTCAATTTATTTCTAAAACATTTGTTTTTATTAACGAAAATATAAAATTAACATTACCTATGTTTGAAATTTTCCTAGAAATATATTTCACATTTTGTTTTTTACAGAATTTTTTTTTTAATGATTATGAATTTACAAACGTTTTTTCTTTATTTCTCGAGGTCTTTCCATTGGATTCTGATGAACGTTTCTACTGATGACCTTTTAAATATGTTATACACAGAATACAACATAATCAAAAATAAAATTGGCAACCGCAAGAAGAGATCATGTAAGTGTTTATATTTTGTATAACATCACGGGGTTTTCATAAGCCGATGAAATTTGGATTTGTTGAATTATTTTTATAAAAATTTTAGTTGGTATTTAATTTCGTAAAAACGATTAAAATGAAATAAAAGTTGGATTCATTTCATTATTTTTTAATTCCAATTTATTAGATTGGTTGAGTTTCAGATAGTTATGATAATATTTTATAAGTTATGATAATATTTACTAATGATAATTATTTTACTTTCCTAGGTGAAATTTCTCAAACGTCATCATTGGTAAAAAATTATCAGGATATATTCTGAACGAGAATAGATTTTTTTATTTTTTCATTGGTGGTTTATTTACTGTCAAAATTGTATTGTCATTTGTTCTTCCAGCATCATGCTATTTAAATGAGAAATGTTCGTTATTTAGTAAAAGGAAGCATAGAAAATTCGTGGTTTCTGATATCAGTTCGCTATTATTACTCCCCACATTGTGTCATTCTTTTTTTTTTTTTTACTTTTAAATCTTTACTCTTAGGAAATAAAAAGGAATGATACGTTAAAAAATCAGTTTTCGTAATTTTGATGTTAGAAATATTTAAGTATATTCATCTTATTTTTTAAATTTACTTAATTTTATGCGATTCACTATATAAATAGTTTATTTTATCAAATAATTTTACAATACGTAATCTGATTATAGAAATATTTCAAAAGGAATTAGGTTTAATTGTTTAAAATAAAGGCTGTTTTTTACACTTATATTTCAATCTGTTAAGCTTAAAATGTTTTTACACTTCTTTTTAATAATTTTCAAAATAAGTTATTAGAAAATTTGTTTCTGTACCAACCTAAAAATTCTTTCATTCGTCAGTATGTTTCCACATTAATTTAGTCCTTTATTTTTATGCAATTTGTCATTAGAATTGAGGAAAAATTTTAATCAATATTTGATAATCGAGTATGAAAATTAACAAAAATTATTTAAATTTTGCTGTGTCTTATATGTGGAAATACAATAACTTTGCATGTTGTGATGAACTTAAAATTTTCTAAATTAAATAAATAACTAATATTCAAAAAATAAATTTCAAATTATAGACGTTTGATGCGATTTTAATTTAAAATTTATTTTTGTATCCAGTGCCAAAATAGTTTTTTAAACACATATTTGAAATTTGGAAGTATTCTGTTTTTATTTTAAAATCTGGCCAATCACTTAATTATTATCTAATTCTAACTAAAATTTAATTGCTTAAATGGGAGTTTTTGTATAATAGTTGCTTAAGTTGATGCAAATGCTTAAATCCTCTTATTACAAACAACTAGTGAAATTTGAAGTTTCTTTAAAAAAATTAAGCCAAAATAAAACAAACCTAATTTTTTTTAACCACAAATACTCAGCACAACAATGTTTAAAATGAAATATAGATATACCACAAGTTTGGGTTTTAGATTAACAGGGTCGAAGTTCTCAAGATATTTCTAAAGGCAAAATCGGTGAAAATGAGCTTTAGGTCCCCTACTTGGCGAGTTTTCAAAATCACACATGCCATGGCGAAAATTCTACCGCTATTTCAAAGTGAAACTTAATTAGCGACCAATGAAAAGGCTAAAACAAAAGAGTAATTAATGAGCATGCGCGAAAAAGCGCATCAAATTCTTGAGTTGGCAAAGTAGGGGACCTAAAGCGGAAATTAACCGGCAAAATTAATAACTCAAAGCATGACAGAAAACATTGTTTAAAGACACAATCATTTAAATTGTTTTTAATTAAATATTATGACATAGGGGATTTTTTTAGTTTATTTTGCTATAATGTATACAAAAAGGTATATTGTCAGTTATGCTTCCATTTTTACTGCATTAATTTAGTATTCTTCTTTCCAGTTAATGTTTATATATTAGATATTTCTTAGTGAGA
Source organism: Latrodectus geometricus (assembly GCA_026290005.1). Lineage (NCBI taxonomy): Eukaryota > Metazoa > Arthropoda > Arachnida > Araneae > Theridiidae > Latrodectus > Latrodectus geometricus. The sequence goes on from JAPDSC010106688.1 coordinate 61,848, forward strand.
TATTATAATTATAAATATTAAAAGTAAATCACAAATTTCACGAGAGGTATCCCATTTTCTCTTTTTAAATGTTTTCCTTTTACAAAAATGTAAAGTTTGGGTATGTTTAATTAAAAATAAATAGAAAATAAATTCGATACAATTGAACCAATGAAAGAGAGAAACTAAAAATATCCAAATACAGTTAATGAAATTTAAATGAGTTTATTGTTAATAGTCACACGTGTTTGCTAATAAGATTTCCTCACATGTTCTTAGTCGATAAGTTATTGTTAAAAGATAACAATATGATAGAATTTTTTACCTTTACAACAGATAAGTTAGTTCGAAAATTGACGTAAATAAGTAAAACTATACTTTAGGGTGCCATTTGGCGAACTTGGCTATTCTTTTTGGCGCCATTCCTGTTCACTCTGATTAAAGTGCTAACAGGTATGGTTAAACTTTAAAAAATAACGCAACGTCCGTTGGATTTTCAATATTCTAAAAACGATAAACGAATTAGAGCTTCGACTGGCTCTAAACTAATCAGAGCATGATTCGGTTTTGCCAGCTTGGCGACCAATCGCGATCACAACTTGTCGAGAATCAAAGGGACACCTTAAAATATAGTCTAACCCATAAATAATGCAACTGAAAAATTTATATCATTAAAAATTTAAAATTAGACAATATTCATATCATTTGTTACTCATTGTGTGTAAGTCATCAGAAATAAAATATGTAAAATGCTAAGGATTTTGATAAATTATGTATTTATAGGTTTAAATAAATGTTATCTTTAGTTTTTAGAATATGAGATTGTTAGTTCCATGAATTAGCTTTCAACTTTATTTAGATTGAAGTCCACATTTTCAAAAAGATATTTTAAATCTAAAGTGTTAAAGTAAGGTATGAAAATACGTTTATTAATATCTATGCATTTATAAATTATATTTATATTTTAGTTAATATTTGTAAGAAAAATATATATAAATATGCATATACGTGTATCGTTGCTTATATATGTGATTTCATAATTTTGCTGGCTGCTTCGTTTAAGTCAGTCTTCTTTCTTCTATTTTTTTTTCTGTGTATTCTTTTCTCTATCTTCATAACAGTGACCGTAACTATTTTGTCACTCGTCGCTTCCAAAAAACTTCTGATTCACACTTCTTCAACTGTCTCCTGCATTCCCTGGAATTTGAGTTCGACTTTCAACTTCCGGCCAGACATTTCCGGAGTTGCCAGAGAAAAACAGAAGGAACAAGAAAAGTGTCAGCGGAAGAAAACCGTCTCTGAAAATGAAGAAACAAGTTTCGATGTAATACCTACGAAATGAAAAATCTAGAAAAGGAAATCTAATTGGATTGGAACTTGATTTTCAACGTTACGGCTGAGGAACACTTCAGAATTTCAAAGAGCTTGTCACTGACTTTGAAGGATGGTTATGCTGCCCAAGGAATTGCCATTTTAAATTTCCTTGAGGTGATGGCTTTTGATGACAATACTTGTATGAATAATGCTTATTTCTCTCATCTTCTTCAACCCCTTGAAAACTCATGAAGTTAAGTTGATCATCTTTTAAATTTTTATGCTCAAGCTTTTACCTGAGTTTCCTGACTTAATGAATGCATTTTCTCTCGCCAGTGAATACTGAGGGAAACGATGAGGACTTTTTTAATAATTAGTGTGGTTAAATTTCTAAAATATTTTACCACACTAATTAAGTTAAAGTTTTTTATTATTTTGTAAAAAAATAACTTACTGTCTATGTTGATTGTTTGTTCTGATTTGTTTTTTGGGCTTTAGTTTGCTAAACGTGCATAAATTTTTTATTCCCTTAAAATGTACAAATTTTGTTCTGATCTTGTTGTAATAATAAAATGATGAAATATGAATTCGTATATTGTGCTTACTTTCATTTTTTACAACAAACTTTCTAACAAAAAGTTTTATTTAAAGTGTTTTTAACATATTTTTTTCTACTAGTTTGTCTCCCACCATGTGACAATAATTTTAGCAAAATGCCAATTGTCCCAAGATTAAATATTTTCATAAGATCAAAAAAAGAGGTAGATTTCCATTAAATGTTATATTTTTACACACTACTTTAGAATTCATAATACACATTCAAAACATAGAAACATACTTAAGAAATAATCAATCACACAGGAAATGACATTTACTTTTCTGAATCAAAAATCAATATTTTCTTTACGTTAAAAGGAAACTTTTAATGGTCCATAAATTTTCCTTTATTGCCCCTTCCCAAATGAGTAAATATAATCTGTTGCTTCATATTTTCTATCATAGCTTCTTAAAATTTTCATTTGTCCTCCCATACATTTTACTGATTGCTTAATAAAATATTGAAAAATAATTTACCATGTAAGCAATACTGTTTTTAATTAAGATTAATAATTATGAGAACACATATTTTCATAAAGCTGTGCAATAGCTATAGAAATATGTTTAAAATGTTCGCAGCTTAAATTTTTTTTAACCAGAATCTTGCTTTAAACTGAGTTTATATTTTACTTTAGTTAATATATATTATTCAATTAAGAATAACCAATACCACTAAATAACATTTATTTCGAACACTTGGAATAAGGTGAGTCCAATAATATTAATATTTAGATAATATTAGCTCCACTTATATATATAATATCAATATTTAGTTTTTATATGGTGTATATAAATTTAATGAGTAAGATAATTCCGCAAAATAACATGCTATTGTATCCAATGTATAGAAGATTAATTTTCAAAATTTAAGGAAAAACTGATGTAAATAATTATTTTTTATGTCTATACAAATTCCATCTCTTTTCCGCAATTTATAAGGAAAAAAATTTAGTTGAAATAAACCTGGATGTGAATGATACTATTGAAATTTAAAAATTCTATAAGACAATTGGAAAATTCATATATCTAAGGCAATAAGAAGATAGATTTTACAATATGTTCTTATTGGAAAATCATAGAAGAATTACATATTATTTAAGATACATTAAAATTTTTCCCAGAAAAGGAATATTTTAAAACATACATATATGGTGCTTCTTCTTTAATTCCATTATTCACTTAATGACAAGGGTTTGGAGAAAAATACGACATTTTAGCCATAAAACATTTTTTAAAAATTTCCATATATTTGTAAAAAACATTGTATTTTGACATTCAACGATATAACATACTTGAAGTAAAATTGAACACAAACATCCACATATATCGAAATGCATTCATTTCATAAAACACATTTTTTTTCCAGGTAAAAACTTGAGATTACTTTCAAATAAAATGAAGTCAGGAAATAAATTTTGAAAAATTCAGCAGCAACGGTGTAATTTTTGAACCCGATTTTCTACCATTTTTAGAATGATTAAATCCATAAGTGTAATGTGTGAACATTCTCTCTCTCTCTCTCTCTCTCTCTTATAGAAAAAAAATATTTTTAATTTATGTCTCAGAAAATTCACTTATGGAACTTCAATATGACAAAAAACGAAAAAGTTGTTATCATTGCCTCTTAAGTTGGATTTACTCTCTTCTCTTCAGTATAGATTGTGATATTCATCCTTGATTCGTGTTTGGTGTTATGGATACAATAAAATAGTAAACATAAACTGTAATGCATATAATATTATTAAATATTGATTTTGTTTATGAATAAAAAAATTTGAAATAAATAAAAACAACGAAATATGTTTAGCGGAAGTTCAGATAAAACCTTCCTTATCATTTATTGCAACTCCTTTTCAATTCCTTTTTTAATGCAATCCTCTGTCAACTAATTTAATTTTGTTGTTTCTGATGACACTTGGCAACGTCAAGTTCACCCGTCCGAGACTAGGTGAATGAATTCAGAGAGAGCATCTTCCGTTTTTGAATAAAGCACCCTCATACAAAGGTAGAAGTACGACTTTTGGCTCATCGATGGCAGCACCATCTGAATCTTCCAATTTAGAGATTGAAATAGGGAAGACCCAAAGCCTGGCTCCATCCACCCTCAGAGGTATTAATTTGTAATAGATACATGGAGGACATTGCGACCCGACATATTTTACCTATCCCAATCGCCATTAGTGAACACGACGGATCTTCGGCTAAGCCGGGGTTTGAACTCACCTCCTTTTGGAAACGAGAACGACGCCCTAACCAACCAGACCCCCCCACGGCCTCTATTTAATTTTAATTTACTTTAATAGTATTTTTATATACTTGTATAAATATTTAACGTCTTTTTTCCTAATTATTTTTAATATTATGAAATCAGAAACATTTAAAATAATATTGGTAAAATTTACCAGTTACTTTTCTTTGAAAAATATAATGTGAGAAATATAGTTCCTGTATTTAGAATTATACTATTGTCTAAAAATAATGCTTATAATTTCAAATACTGTTTAAATGGGTAAAATGATATATTATTCACTGAAAGATCCATTGTTCTAATATTCAATTTTTGCTTCTTTATTTTCTGACGAATTGACGTATAGTCTTGATATGATTACATTAAATTTTCTACAAGACATTTGCTAATTTCCTTGTAAAGTACCAAGAAAACCCAATAAAAATTTAAAAAATAATATTAAATATTAAGCTGGCCGGTAAATGATTTTTATTTGCTAAGGAAATAAAAGACTTTTGTTTCTATAATCTAGAAATATTCCATTTATCTCACCCTTTTATTCAAATACCTCTTGTCTTTTTTCGGCTGGCAGCATGATTCGAAGATTATAAAATCTCTGATTATTTCTAGCAAAAACTTTGATTCATTTTATTTTTTAAGTTCTCATTTGAAATCAAATTTTAATTTGAAATAAATTTGAAATAAAGCTTCAAATGATGTTATTAAAGTGACTTGGGTATTTTTAAAGAGGCTGTAAAAGCTTTTAATCTCCACTTGCTGTTACACACACCTTCATAATCTCGTTTATTCTTAATTTGATAATATTGTTCATCTTCAATGCAGAGTTTGCAGAACATATTACAAGCAAACTTTTGAATTTAAATATAAAATAAAATTGAAACATTGCTTCTGTTTCTTTCATACATCACCTGTGCAACAAATATTAATATAATATAAGGAAAATCCAATAGTCCATATTGACTAAATAACAGATAGATTTTATAAATATCAAAAATTATAACATTTGTAATCATGATAAAATTGTGGTGTGAGAGATAGAAATGGATAAGACCTATACATTTCCAGCCAATTAATTTAGCTGCTGAATTCATCCATTTCTTTATTTAGATGACTAAATAATCTTTCTTCATTTTATTCCTCTATTGAAGACATCATTTTATAAACAAAAAACAGAGGAGGTTTAAATCTTCTTCTGTTTCTTGTGCCACTTGGTATTACTGAGAAAATTTAGTTTAAACTATTATTTTCTTTACACGCTAAACACAATTAAATAGATAAAGATTATAAGACTAAAAATATATTATTATTTAGAATTTTAAATAATTGCTTTTATAAATGTGTAAAAAATGAAATTTTTATGCTTCGATATTGCAAATAAAATAACTTGTTGCCTTGATTATGGTGAGTTAATATTTTTTGTAAATAATATTTTAACGAATTTCTGAAATTTATACTATATCATAAAAATTATGATAAAGCTTGATATTTTAGTTTCTTGCACGTAGTCTCTCAATTATATCTTAAAGTTGATTAATTCTATATTTTTGTTGTTATTAAAAAACCTGATTTTAAACACATGTGTGTATAAAAGTGTGAACAATAATATAATAATAACTGAAAATAACTAAAAATATAAGTAATTTATTTAAGAGAATTTTAAGGAAATGCATATTAATGAAAATAAAATATAAATATATTTTGACATAATTCAGTCTCGATAATTATTTGTAATATGAAAATAATTTTACAATATCATCCCTAATTGATAAATAAATCTATAATATTTATTGAATACACTGGACATTTGCGATGAATTAAAATTACAGAATGGCATTTCGGTGGGAACAGTAAAAATTAGGTTGGAATACATGAAGACGGTTACAAAGGTGATCGAAAAACTTTTACCGGTTATCACAAATTGTCAAATAGAAAAACAGCTACCAGCGTATTTCTTCATGACAACCTTTTTGACTTGTACTACTGTACAATTTTGTGGCAATGGCAGTTAGTTTCAGAACTTCATTTAATTGCTGGACTGAACAATTGTTTGAAAAAGAATATACCTAAAAAGAGAGTACACCAAAAGAGAATACATCTAAACTCTTTGTGTGATATGTTATTATTCTTTTCTTTTTGTTCTAATTTATCAAATTCATTGATATTAATCCGAAGACTTGTAACTTTCTTTGATCATGTCTGCAGCTTTCTCTCCTATCATGATGGTAGGAGCGTTGGTGTTACCAGTTGGTATAATAGGCATGATGGAGGCATCCACCACTCTCAATCCATAGATGCCCTTCACTCTGCAAGAAATAGGCTTAGACATTATGAATTGTTGTTTAAAATATATACATCTATATCATTATCATTTCCTCAGACTTAAAAATGCAATTTTTGTGAGAGATAAAACAAGTGCTACACTTTATTAAAACAATACATTGAAAATATCACAACGTGTTACTGTTTTAATTAGAAACTTAAGATTAACATAAAAGTCAAAATTTACAATAAAAGAACATTTTAATTATTCAAAGCACAATGGAATGTATTTATAATATAATATGGATTTGATTTATTATTCAGTATTTTGAAAGTATCACTACATCTTATAGTTTTAAATAGAAAAATAAGATTAATAAGTCAAAATAAATTTTATAATAAAACATATTTTAATGAAAATAAACAATGATATGTATTCATACACGAAAATTATAATAGTGCTTCAGTTTATTAAAAATAATATTTAAATTTATATAAAAAATTCAAAATTTAATGAAAATATATTTACTACATTAAATACTATTTAGTGTCATTATATATCTCATAAAAATAATGCATTTCGTTAAAATTGCGATGAATAATAAACTTTAATAAAAATGATATTTGGAGAAAATTACGTCGGTTTCTTTCTTAGTCTAAGAATAAACTTTTTACATGAGATTCTTATATATATATATTCTATAAAAATCTATCAATCTTATATCTGTAATCTATATTTAAATTATTTTGAGGTGGTAATTATGACTTTATTTCAGAGGAAAATAGAATTTAGGAAAATTAGTGAATCATGCATGGAAAAAAATATCCTTGTAATACCAATTATGAATCTGTATTTTGTACCTTAATTGTGGATCTACAACTGTTGTTGGATCTGATGGAGCACCCATTTTGCATGTGCCGACTGGATGGAACAAAGTCAACGTAAAAGAGCGAATCACACATTCTATATAGTCATCGCTCCATATTTCGTACTGCTTACAAGTAGGAAATTTGGTCGTAAACAGACTAGCTTTGATGTTCTTGAATGGTGGCTGTTCTGCAAATTTGATCGCAATTTTGCTTCCTAAAATAAAAGTCTCTTTTATTTAACGATGAAAGTTATAAAATGTCTGCGCCTTGTGCAAAAAAGTGTTAATTATTATAAAAATTTCAATTATATTATTTCCAAGGAATATTATTAATTAATTATTTATTAATTAGATTATTAATTAATATTAATCATTTATTGGTGTTCATAAATTTATTAATAAATTTATGAACACCAATAATTATTCATTTATAAGCTTAGTCATCCCGTATTGAACAATAATCCTACCATATTTCCTTTTAGAGGTAGAAGGATGTTATGAACAAATACTAAAATTTCTTTATCGATCACACAACATTTCATAATTTAATGCTTTTAACAAAAGATTTACAATGTTTGATATGCCATTAAGTATAAATTTCAAAATCCTCAGCATAAAATCATAATATCATTAAAATAAAACATTGCTTAGAAGTTAAGACTTGGTTGAATATATCATGATTCCATCATCTGCTGAATAATGAAACAGAATTTGTATTTTTCTTTTTCATATTCGTTTGGAAGAGTGAATGACTACAAAATTTCAGGTTAAATGTAAATATTTTGCGAAAGCCTTTTAGAATGCAATAAATCTTCAATATTTTAAAATATAACTCACCTGTAAGATATTTATAATGTTTTGCCACACTGAGAAGTGTGCATTTTCAAGTACAGTGAAGACGAAAAAAGATTTATGATGTATATGAAAACAATTTCTGGTATTTATTGATAGTTTTTTACTTATTGTAGACAGAGATATATAGCAAGCATGGATAAATTTGATAAGGAATTTATGAGGGGTATATTGTCCAAGACTCATGTTACTAATTTCATTTGAAATGCTTAATTGATCAAAAATATTGTTCATAATCGTTTCAAAAATATTGTTCACTAGCTGTACCCGCCCGGCGTTGCCCGTGCATTTAGAAAAGGCAGATAAGTGAATAGCGCAGGAATAGTAGTGTAGGACATGTAGACAGTCTCTCTCTCTCCCCCCCCTACACACAACATTCCCCGTCGATAAAAAGGAACAATATATCCTAACCATGAGCCATCTGTTAAAAAATTAGTTTAAATGAGAACAGACCTCATATTAGCACATGCTAGGAAACCGTAGTCATGTGGTTATAATCATTGGTCTGAAGTTTAAAGAAAAGTAAAACATAAAAAATTCAAAATCAAAGATAGGAAAGAGTTGAAAGGGAAAGATAGAGAGTACAGTACAGAAAAAATAAAAAGTAACGAAAACATGGATGAAATAAAACATCCTGCTTACAGGAAATTTGGAGTTGAGAACCAATTAAATTTTTAATTTAAGTGTAAGTTAAACTTAGATGACAATGAATTAGAAGAGGAGAGTGTTTGTGTATGTTTGTGGAGCTCGGTCTGGGGTCGCAAGGGACCCTTACCGATTAATGTCTGTTGGTACTGTAGCACTGGGAAGCAGCACCATTCGGATTATTGCTCATGCTCTCAAGAGAGCACTAAACAATAACATCATCATTTAAAGCATGACAGTCAGAGTTAGTTTGGGAGAGTGGCAATAATTTTTCTTTAGATTGTCCTTTTCGTTAGAGAGCCTCGGGATAAACTATATTTAATGTTCTTCCATTCGGAGCTAAGATGTGTAGATTATCGACATTACCAACTCTTGAACAACCCACGTACAGTTGACCATGGGAGAAACACGGCTTACGGAGGTCGAGCCCTACAACTTTGAGAGATTGTCCTTGTGCCTTATTAATGCTCATCGCGAAACTCAAACGAACAGGGAATTGTAGACGCTTAAACTGAAACGGGAGATCGGAAGGGATTATAGGAATTCTTGAAATAAACACATCTTCGCCTGCAGCATGTCCGGTCATGATGGTGGCTTCTATAATATTTGGCATCAGTTTCTTGATAGAAAGTCTTGTTCCATTGCAAAGTGCAGGCGGATCCAGATTCCTGAGGAGAATTATCGGTGCTCCAACCTTCAAGTCCAATATGTGGGAGGGTACTCCAGGTGGCTCTAATTTGTTGAGAAACTCTGTCGTATAGTTGACAGCCTCGTCAATATTGCATGTCGTGTCTATAGATTTGTAAATATGAAGAGTTCCGGGTAAGTTCTGTAAAAGTTGCTTGTTGATAACACTGACGGCTTCGTTTGTTGGGGCAAGAATTGCTCTTTCGCACAGCCATGCGTGATCAGTGAAGTGGTGAATCACATTCGGAAACACAGCCTCTTTCAGTTCTTCTTCAGTAGTCACAATCCTTCCAATGCCTTGCATCGCTACATATCCATCTTCATTTTCTGAAGTAAGGGTTCCATTTCCTAGTTTCAGTAGATTATCTGCAAACTGCTGGGCAGAGGGATCACCGTTGAGATGAACTCGCATGTTAGTCGATAATCCAAGTGTTTGAATGCCATTCCAGATGTAAGAATATTTTATGCAGGCCTGCATTTCATCTGCCCTCGTTCCACGTGGAATAACTGGTAGCGTCTGTCGAAAATCGCCTGCCAAAACCATTACGACGCCTCCCATTCTGTCATTGTTCCATCTGAGGTCTTTCATGGTGACATCTAATGCTTCGAATGCGGCTTTGTGGGACATGGTACACTCGTCCCAAACGATGAGCTTGCAATCCTGTAGAACCTTTGCCTTTCCTGAATTCCTTGGGATGTTACACGTTGGAGTCTCTGTGCTTGTCAGATTTAAAGGTAACTTGAACGCCGAGTGAGCAGTCCTACCACCTGTCAAGAGTGTAGCAGCAATGCCGGATGAAGCGACAGCCAGGGCAATCTCATTTCTGTGCCGCACCTTTGCCAAAATAAGGTTGATAAGAAACGTCTTCCCGGTTCCGCCTGGAGCATCCAAAAAGAATATACCCCCTTGCCTATCAAAAACTGCTCTGGTAATCTTGTCAAAGGCTTCTTTTTGGTCTTGGACCAATTTAGGCTCATTCTCCTGTATATAAGCTGCGAGCACATCCATGTTATAACTTCGTTCTCTAATTACTTCACTGGAGATGGCAGAATCGCTGTTTCTGTTAGGTTGGGGAAGTCCAAAGCTTTTCAGGTTCAATCCTCCTAGAAATATTATCTTGTTCTCAATGTAGATTAGGGCTCTGTTAAAGATGTCGTCATTGTAGTCCAGGTCCATATTCTGCTGCTGGATCCTTGCTTGATGCAGTATGTCTTCAGACAGGTTCTCCCTGTGGTTCATCCATAACTGTTCAGGGCCCGACATGGAGCACGTTTGAAGCATTACAGCAAACAGATTACGCATCATCTTGGGTGATCGAGATGCAGCTGCTTCTTCTAACGCCGTGTTCCAGTGTTCGTCATTCTCCAGAAGTCCTTGAAGTTGGCAGGCCTCTTTGAAAGTGTTGCAGACTCTTCCTTGAACGGTTCTCAAATCCGTGAATGATGTTGGGCCTCTAACTTCATGTAGTAATAGGCGAAGGTGGAAGCATTCGGAGTTGTTGGGATGGACGGTGTAGACACGGCCAAGGGCATCAGTAGACCTGATTCCTGTTTCTTCTGGAACAATTTGTCCTTGTTTACGGCGGTTCCAACTCTTGTTCATGCTGTTCCATGTGTAGTACTTTGGAATTTGGTTGTAAAGTAAATTGCGAGCAAAGTTATCTTGGGTGCACAGCTTGAAGAAAGATGTGAGCGTTGTTTCCTGGGGTGCCTGGACCCGTTCAGCAGCATTTTCTTCAGTGAAGTACACTCTCTGGCCATTTTCAAGGTGGACGCTTAGATGAACGACTGTGGGATGACGTTCGTGGATTGGAAAGTTGAGTATTCTCCACACTGCTTCATTGCTGCTAATGTATCTTCCCATCTCATATTGATGAATTTCATTCAGTTCATTGGCTCCACTGGTGACATCAAATACAGCCATGTCGGATCCTTTATTGACATACTTGCATACATACTTTATGGACTTGACAGAATTGCAGTACTCAACGTTGATATGTGCGTTAAAAATTTTGGATAGTAGTGGACAGTAAGGAACGATCCAGGCATTGTCCACCGAAACTTCTGATCCTCGTAGATTGATGCTTGCTGTAAAACCTCCATCTGCAGGGCTTCTACGACGATACAGTGGATATCCGTCTTGTCCCGTCTGCGTCTCTTTCAAGAACTGGCGAGGGTATCGCTTCGTGCAGACTCCATCCTTCATACAAACAGAGCGGGGATTTATGCGTCCGCAGGGGCCATGCACCATTTGTTTCGTGACCGTGGTAAAGAGGTCTGGGTCTTCTTCTGGATCCGGGATTTCTGCGCTGATGAAATCATCGACCCTATGGACGTGCAAGGTGTCTTTCAGCCAAACCAGAATGTGGGCGTGAGGAAGTCCTCTCTTCTGCCACTCTATCGTGTACATGTAACATCGAGTATCACCAAAAATCTTCGCCTTTGTGATAAGACTGATGAGTGCCTTTTGCTTGAGATGAAAGACTCTTGCCAACAAATCATGGCGATCCTGGGGCTTTTGTCCATCGAAAAGTTCTTCTTGTATCTCTTTCCAGTTGGGGTTGCAGGTGAAGGTGATGAAAAGGTCCGGTCTACCGTAGTTTCGCACATAGGTCATCGCATCTTGGGTCCTTTCGTGCATGTACCTGGGCCCCCCTGTAAAGCTGGACGGTAAAATAACTAACTGTCCCATGTCAGCAACATTTCCATCATTCATAACGGCATCCCTCAAATGGGCATATTGTTCCACTCTCAACGTCTTCTGGTTCAATCGAATGTATCGCAGCCTTTCGGATTCAATCTTGGCATACATGTCCACAATAAACTGATGAAACAGGTCTTTGCTTCGCAGTAAAATGTTGAATGTTGAGGAGCGCATCATGATCCTGTAAGCGTAAAAGTCCATTGCAGAAATCTTCTTTGTTTGTGGCATTCCCGTAGTTGGATTTGTTTGGCGCAAATCAAAATGATAACCATCTTCCCCCTGCCAAAAGAGAAGTGGGTACTGTAGTGCATCGTAAGACCTGTGGGTATCGGCAATTCTTCTGATGGTGCCACTCCTTTCTTCTAAAACTATGTCTCTTGCCCCATGCTGTTCTCCAACCATTATTACAGCCACTTCTGATGATGTCGGAGCGTTGAACCGCCTTTCATGCTCACCGCGTGGGGTTTTGTCGGCTAAAATAAGGAGTTTTAATTTAGGACTGATCTTTTCCATGGCCGATTTGAAGCTTTGGACGTAGGAGTTTTCATGATGAAGCATATATTGCAACTGAAGTACTATGTCCTCTCTGGTTTCTGGAACATTCCTACAACGTTTCTGCGCCTGTTCTGTTCTGTTGGCAACGAAATAAACTTGCATAAATTTGGGCTCTTCATTTGGTAGGGGATGTAGACTGCCAATGCGATGATAAACTTGACCCTGAACTTTAAATGTTGGCATGTATCCAGGCTCTCTAATTTCTTTTGTTGTGCCGAAAGAGGTCATTTGGAAACAGGAATTGTAGCGTCTGATATTAGCTTGGAAGTGTTTGTCCTGTGAAGACTGGCCAATGAGGAAAGTGCGTAGGGGCTCAGGAGGATCTATTAACGGTGATAATCGAACTTTTCCTCCACTGCAGCACATACCTGGGGCTTCACCTTTCCATTTCTTCGCCTCACAGTGTTGGCAAGTTTGCGACATTGAGCCGATGAGACACGAAGGATGAGTAGCATAATCAGATGATGGTTCATAATCGAATGCCGCATTTTCTAAATGCCTCCAGAGACGCATTCGAGCAGTAGTTGTTGCAATTGTAACTCTCTGCAGTCTTGAGTTTCTCTCTGGGGTGTTTTCTTCTTCTCTTCTTCTTTGATTAATTTCTCTCACCTGTTGCTGTCTTGAGTTTCTTTCTGGGGTGGTTTCTTCTTCTCTCCTTCTCCGACTTCTTTCTGCGTCCTCTCGCTGCCTTGATTCTCTTTCTGGGGTGGTTTCTTCTTCTCTCCTTCTTCGACTTCTTTCTGTGTCATGTCGCTGCCTTGCTTCTCTTTCTGGAGTGGTTTGTTCTTGTCTCCTTCTTCGACTTCTTTCTGCATCCTGTCGTTGTCTTGATTCTCTTTCTGGGGTGGTTTCTTCTTGTCTCCTTCTTCGACTTCTTTCTCTCTCTTGTCGCTTTTTATTTTCCAAGCATTTCTTTTTTCGAGGGGGCTGCGGCATATTTCTTCTAAAATCTGAAAAGCAAAAGGTAAGCAACCAACAGAAGAATGATTACACAAACTGAAGAAAACGCTACAATAAAGAAATCAATTGTTATAATCGAACGTTATTTGAAAATAAATAATAGCAACACGATCAGTGAGTCAAAAAACCATGATTAATATTTATTAAGAAACAAAAAGTTTATAAAATGCAATTCTGAAAAAAAAAAAAAGAAATTAATGTGTCATGAAAACAGCAAACTAAAGCTACAAAAAAAAAAAATGAATTGTAATTAATCGATTTAATGTATCGTTAAAACAGCAAACTAACGTTAGAATAAAGAAATCAAATGTTACAATCGAACGTTATTTGAAAACAAATAATAATATCAGTGAGTCAAAAAAACTGCGATTAATATTAATTAAGAAGCAAAAAAAGGAAGAACAAAAAGTTTATAAAAAAAATGCTAATTAAGAAACAAAAACTTTATAAAAAATGCAATTCTGAAAAAAAAAAATTTAATGTGTCATCATAACAGCAAGCTAAAGCTACAAAAAAGAAATGAATTGTTATGAATCGATTTAATAAGTTGAAAATAAATGATAGCAACAAATCACAATAATGGCAACACCATAATGCAAATTAAGAAACAAAAACTGAAGAACAAAAACTTTATAAAAAATAAAAAAAAACCGTCTGATTTTTTTTCCCCAACGGATATATGAATTCGAAAGTTGCTGTTATCTCAGAAGATATTGAAATTAAGAAAAAGCCGTAAGCGAAAAAGATGTTTATTTTTTAAAGCTCTTTCCAATGATATAACATTTGTGTCAGTACAATAAAAAAAAAAAAAAAAAACGGAAAATTTTCCAAAAGATGGTCGCCAGCATTGTTTCTGAAAAGGAACTGGTACAACCCCTGAATCAGCTATCGGCGAGTAGCGATCTCGAGAAGAAGTTTTATAAATAATTTTTTTAAAATTTTTCTAATTCAAAAATCGAAAATCGGGCTTCGAGGTCTGGTGGCCAGCCCCATCTTAGCGAGAAAAAAAGGCGCCAAAAACAGGTATTTTGCTTGGCGAGAAAAAAAGTCGCCAAATATCTGATTTGGGGGGAGTATATCAAAGTAGTTCCCATTGCAAAAATTAAGAAAAACAATAAAATCTCTTGGCTCAGATTTACTGTACGGTCGCTCTTGGCGTGATTTTCCAAAGTTGGCGATAAATAACATTTTCTGACAATCCAACTAATTCTGATTAATCGCAGATGAAGGATTCCTGCCAATAAAAAATGGGAGATTTTGACAAACTGGGAACCAACCAATGAAAAATGGAATATTTTACTTATTTTCATACTTCACTTGTGCAGATTGGCGAGGTTGGCAAGATTTTTGGCGATTTTTTAAAAAATCGCCAAGAGCGACCGTACAGTAAATTTTTACCAATCTCTTTTTTTTTTCCCCCCTTTGGTTGCTATGTTAAACCGTGTCCGTTGCGATGGCTTACATGGTATTTATTTTGATAAATCAAATCGAATCGACAAATTTGAAGTCTTCGGCATTTGTAATTCGAATGTTGAGTATAATACTTCACTTATTGTGGTTTTGGTGATACAAAGATTTCAGATTTTCGTTTTTCATTTTTATTCTAATTCAAATAAAAAAAAGTTTGATTCCTTGTAGATTTTCTTAATAACTTTGCTTAAGGAATCAAGTATTTTTGTTCATTTTCTATATTTATTTAGTTTAATGATTTTAATTAGAAATATTTTATATAAATTAAAATTAGATGTAAGTTTGATTTCCTAACGATTTCTTATTAAAAAGTTTAAGTGTATCTAATTAATTCTTCAAAGTTTTTATTTGCTTTCAAGAATTTGAGAAAACTTGAATGATAAATAAACTGCTATTCGTTTGTGCTAAAATGAATAATAATTAGAATTTCCTGAAGAATGTATTGAGTCAATAATATAGTATGAAAATGGGTACTTCTTCATTTCACCGGTGCAAGTTATAAAGTCGCCAAATGGCATTACTATGCGTAACAAAAAATCACAAAATTTCTGCTTTTTCCATCATTAACTTTCTGTTTTTTCCAAACATTTTAAATAAAAAAAAATATTTTTACAAAATAAAATTTTCAATTAACATTAAATGAATTAAATTAATGGTACAATCCTAGGAGACAGGATTCAATTTGTCACCAAAGGTCCCATACCTTTGGTGACAAACGGGAAAAAAAAGCGTCCAGGCAGAACGAAATGGCAAAATAAGAATTCTAGAAATCGTTACGTTTATCGTATCTAGTGTATCAAAGTAGGATTACCAAGAATGACAAAATTTATAACCAACTAAAATTATTCATGCCAAGGACCTAAAGCACATTTTAACCTAAGATTCAAAACACTGATGACAATTTTTCGACATAATGCAAATGAATATCTAGATCCGTTGTAGAAAAGTCCTTAATAGGTGAAAATGCGCTTTAGGTCCCCTACTTGGCGCGTTTTCAAAATCGCCGATGCCATGGCGAAATTTCTACGGCTATTTCAAAGTGAAACTTAATTAGCGACCAATGAAAAGACTAAAACAAAAGGATAATTAATGAGCACGAGTGAAAAAGCGCATCAAATTCGCGAGTTGGTGAAGTAGGGGAACTAAAGTGCAATTTAACCAACAAAAGAATATGGAATTAATTTTATAATACACACATACACAATCAGCCAGTTTAACAATATAAAATTCCAAACACGAAAAACAAAAAGCATCATACTTATAACTTAAAAGGGATAAAAAGAAATTATTGGCTGTATCCCAGTGTACGGTGCGCTATTTTTATACAATTAATATAATTATAGAATATACAATTAATATCATTATATAATATAAAATTATATTATTTTATACAAATAATATAATTTTATACATTATTATATACAATTAATTATAATTGTATATATGATTACCGTTGTATATATGCGTACCGTATAAGGAGCGTACCGTTCACTGGGAATTAACCGAAATTATTAAAGGCGGAAAAAATTATAAGGGTAAGTAAAGTCCAAATTTTAAAATGCAAAATTAAGATTTCATCTTGATTATTATAAGTTATTCTCTAAAATATATATAATAACATTTTATCACTCACTCATAATTTTGGCTTCATTTTTTTTTTTTATTCTTCCATAAAAGCTGATCCTCTACTTTGTAGGTGGAGTTTTTTCTTCCCCAGGTTTCTTTTCTCCTGGTTTTCCTCCTTTATCATCAGGCTGTCCGGTTTTTTCTCACCAGGTTTCTCTTCAGGCTTTTTAGGATTCATTTCTTCTCCCACGGGAATTAAATATTCAAATGAAAATATGTGATGAATTTTTTGCTTTAAGTAAACTATGCAGTAACGCAGCTTATCAAATCAAAATTAGAATGTGAAATTCTGCAAATTGTCTCACTTCACTCGCGTATCATATCCACGTATCACCTTCTCACGTGGATGTTCAAACCAGCCTTTACAGTTTTAAATAACTGTAACAATTTTTACTTCTGGAAACGTCTAGAAATTTCTGTAAAGTTTGGAATAGAGGGCGCTAGTTTCTCAGTTAATAGGAAAATGGTTCCTATCATAACTTACCGCTGTTGTACTTCTTACATGTTTATATTATTGCAGACTAATACAATAATATTCCATGTTTCAAAATTTATGTCGGATTTAATATTGATAGCAATCAAAACATAAATTTATATTCAATGAAACTTACTACGTTATAGATCAACTTCGATTCAAATTAAAGTTATTTCATATTGTAAGTGCGAATGATGAAAACTTTCCGAATTTCAGTAAAAGAAATCATTATAATCATAGAGGTTGCCTTTGACTAAATTTTTAGTCAAAAAGGGAATAGTTATCCGAATTCAGCGACATTAAATGAATGAAACTTTTATTTCTTTTTTTCCAGTTAATAACAATCATGTAAAAATAGGGGAAATGGCGGCATTTTTAAACAACCAAGCTAACAACATTCAAATTCGGAATATACTTTATGGTGCCTCTTTGATTCTCGCAAAGTTGTAATCGCGATTGATCGCCAAGCCGGGCAAACCCCAATCATATTCCGATAGCAACAGGGGAATTCATTGTCTGTGCCAACAAAAATCGCCAATAAAAACGATAGCCAAACAAAAATCGCCATGTTTGCCAAGGGGCCACCTTAAAGTATAGTTTTACCATAATTTGACATTGGTAACGAACAAATTTCAAATGGACAGACAGACAGACACATTACACTTGCTTTTATTATCTATCTATAACCCCGGAATCAGCTATTGGCGAGCAGCGATCTGGAGAAG
>JAPDSC010106692.1:7933-31662 GCA_026290005.1 Latrodectus geometricus
ATATATATATTCTTTTTTTAGAATTTAAATAAAAATCTGTTCAAAAGCTAAATTTATTTATTTATATTTGAAGCTGACAATTTAAACATTAGCGTAAAATATATGCATTTCTGTATGCAGTTTGAATTCAATACTCGAATTAAACTTTTACAAGTTCAAATTACGTCAATTATTGGGGTATAGAAGAGATCATTTGACACATTATCTTTTAATATATAACTAACAATATCTTGCTTCTTTCTTATTGGTTGTTTTAATCTTAGGTGTTGGAGACGTTTGCTTTTTAGTAGCATTTTGTGTCAACCTAATAACCCCTTAGTTTAATTTATTTGAATCGTCTATTTTAATTTATGGAATTTTCAACTGCCTATTTTATTTATAAAGTCAGAAACATAATGGAGCTGCTTAATTGGTTTCCACTTAAACTTTATATCCTGAAACTTAGCAAAATCACTGACTTAGTTTATTACCTCAACTAAATCCCATTTGACTTTGATGATAGTTAGACTCACAATATTAATAATAAACAATAATTTATTAGTACGATTACTTTAGGCAAATTGATAAATATTAAACACAAGTTAAATTTATTAATTTAAACTTAAAGATTTTCTAAAAATGAAGCATTTTTAAAAATGACTACCTTTACATAGTTTATTTAAAATTTAGATTTCAGTGTCTCAAAATTGTTTGTTTAAATTTAATATTGTTCAAAGTTTTGTAAAAATATATTTAACAGAAGTATACAAATAATCAAATAAAGTAGTTTATAATCAAATATAATAAAGGTTTCCTAAGATGATGCGTAATCATATAAATATTTTATAAGATTAAAAGACTATCTTATATAATTTTGAACATTATACATTTCATAAGCTATTGACATACTCTTAAATGACATGTTTTGTATTTTTGGCAAAATATACAAAATTACTGAATTTTTTAAAAATAAATTACATTTAAATCTTCTGAATAAACTGGATTCACAGAAAACAGCAATTATTTTCACAATGGATCCTCGTTTTTAACTACAGGGATTTTTCTTGGATCACTGCTTCACTTTTCATTGTTACTTTAACTAAATCAAAAGGAATAAAAAACCGCTACTTATAAAATATTTCACTACTCTAAACATTTCTTGTAATTTTAATGATAATTCAGTAATCATGAGATTATTAACTTTAATAATAGGAAAATTAGTATAAAATACTCGTAGATTTAGAAGTTAGGTGATAGGAAAAAAACATTTTTATAAAATAGAATTCCGTTAAACAAAAGTTCTTTCTATTTAAATCAAATTATTCACGTATGATCTCACTGTCTATACTTTTTAACACATATATCAAGAAATCAACGTTATGTGAATCGTTTTAATCTAAATAATGGTGTTTTCTTGCAAAAATATGGAAATTAAGGACAACCCTTTGTCTTTGCAAAAACAATAGGTCGAAATAATGAAAATATGTAAATTCAAATAAGAATAAGAAATTTATATTCGCTGAAATTTCAGCAACTTTATGATTATTTCCAAATTTTTATGTTTTACCATTTATAAATCATTAAGTTTAATAAAGCGAATACTGTGGTAAAATTGTGTAATATTTTAATTTTTTTAAATGTGGAGTAATTTTCGGTATGTGAAAAAACACACAAATTTCAATATTTCTGTTATAGTAATACACAAAATAATAACAAATTATAATATTTAAAATGAATCAGATATACGAATGCTACTTATTAAAAATTGAAATTACAATTTTATTAATATCATTTTAAATGGTAAAATTCACAGTAGTATCCATCTTAATTTTTGATATAATGTTTGCAATTTTATCTTCATTGAAAAAATGAAGTTATTTTATAATAATCATTTCGTTAAATAAATTTAATACATTATCAAATTAGCCACTTTCCATGGAAATATCAAATTTATAATAGTTAGGGTAGTATACTTCAAATTCTTAACTATTATTAAAAGTGTTTAATGTATTTAGTTACATTCATGTATATTACTGTAAATTATCTCGTTTGGAATGTTTCCAGACGGTGTTTCATTTGTCAATGAAAAAATAATGTGAAAAAGAACTAATTCCCTATATTTTTATCCCAAATTTTTTCTTCAAATAATATATATTATTTTAATTAATTTTGAAATCTCTGTAACTGTTTTTCTATCTTTACATCATATCTACACTATTAACCACATTAAAGCAACTGTCTAGTGGTTAGCGCACCTGACTACAGATGGGTGGGACCTGGGTTCGAATCCTGGCTCAGGCATGGATGTACTATCTCTCTCTTTCTTGTCTTTGTCCTTTCTTTGTGTGTGTGTGAATGGTTGCCTACCCTATAAAAGGGTACCTATGGCATGTGTGTACTGAGGAAGTCGGACTTTACACCAAATATGGTTTAGTTGGAAAAGTGGAGCAGCGCTCCCCATATTGACAGCCTGGCTGGCACACAACAACCATATTAAAACTTAAAAATAACATTGTTTTAAGAAAATAATCTAATTTAATATATTGTTTAAAAAATTATTTCATAGTCATTCACATTTGAAGTTAAAATATTCCGTAAAGGAAAATTTTATTCATTTACTTTCTTACATTATTATTTAGGCTTACAATATGCGTTCATATTTGAAAAAAATAAATAACATTATGTTTAATTACTACTCAATTAGAATATTTATATTTAAGTATGAAAATAAGAAAAAAATATTTAAAACTGAAATAATCTTCAATTCATCATAATCAATAAAACTTTGGTTTCTTCAATTCTGAAATGAATGAGAAAAAATGCTTACAATAATATTAATGGTAAAACATGAACACATCTGGTTTCCCTTTCAACATATTCCTTCTGAAGAAATTATTTTTCTAATATAATAAGTAATTTTATTGATAAGGTGTATATGTTAAATAATATTTTTTCAGAATTTTAGGATTAGCAGTTTATTTATTTGTTTTATCCATTTAATCATAATTGTAAAGAAAGTTATTAAAATATGTGTGCGTTTTGTCAAAAGATTTACGAACAATATTAAGAATATTATACTGCATGTTTCCTAAATATCTTTTCTAAAGAAAAAAAAATGTACTTTTATTTGAAAAATATATTCTTTGTAATTAATTCCTATTAAGGAAGCAATTGCTTTAAACTTACGTAAATATTTTTGATAAGAATATTTACTTACAATATTTTAATCAAAGAAATTCTGCTATGATTTTGTTTTTTCTACTGGAAACAGCCAAAGAAATTATTTTAAAAATAATATAATTTCCAGAAACATCGGAGACTACAGGATGAGTATTCTAAAATAATTAATTATTTACATTATGTTCAAACAAATTGTGGTATTTTAAACTGTGGATATAAATAACTTCTCTTCAATCTTTCATATATTTTGTACAGCGTTAAGTATTGATTAATCAAAAAGCAATTAATTATATTCTTATTATTTTAAAATTAATTTCAAACTCGAAACACGTTGATAGCAAAACTTTTATAAGTCTTTATGACATTTATACAGATAATTTAAATAAAATTTAAAAGCTTAGGTTTAGCGATTGAAAAATATTTCATTCTTGTAAAGAGGATAAGGTTTAACAATTTATGATGATAAACATCAAAATGTATACTTGGTTTCATACACAAAATAATTTTATTGTCAAAAATATATTCTTAATTCTTTCCTTTATCAAAAAACAAATACAATAACTGTTTTAAATAAAATTTTTATAATTATTTTGCCAATTACATTTTAAAATGTATAATAGTTTCTCAACATAAGAAATCTGAACTATCTGTTTCATATTCTCGATCATTTTATGTATTTTTTTCATAAAAAGGTAATATAAGAAGTATATTCAATGTATTATTTTAAGCTTAGCAATATTGCATAATCTACTGAAAAACTTAATTTGATCTCCAATACAAAAAAAATATTATGCATATTTGTTATAATATTACAGAAAATTTTATTTAATATTAGAAATACTTTTTTATATATTTTTCTTAAAATTCATATACTTGGCTCTTGGTATATCTAAAACGAGCTTATCTATTAATGTGTATCTATCTATCTATTTAGACACACACACACATATATATATATATATATAATATGTATACATATATTATGCATTTATACTTATATATATATATGAAGTATCAGGTGATGGTCTTTTTTCGTTATTCAGTGACCTAAATGTTTTCCTATGTCTATTAGTTATTTTGATAATTTGTCTGATTAAGAACGTTTATTCAAAATAGAAGAAATAAAAATTTCGATACATTATTTACTTATAATACAAAAGTTTTCTATGTAGAAATATATTTTTTAATTTTCAATTTATAAAATATTATTTTATACATAAAAAAAATAATTGTGCACAAAATAGGAACAAATAAAATACGCTTTTTAAATATTGAAATAAAATAGTTTAGAAATTTTGTAAAATACTAATTAAATAAACAGGAGTGTATAAAAACATAATTAGAAACAATAATTTAAAAATGTTGCAATGTAAAAATTGCTTCCCTTAAGAAGAGAAAATATTCAAAATGTGGGTAAAGTTAATTTCGTTTAATATATTTAAATTAATATTATCAACATTGAATACACTTTGAACAATATTCTAATAATAAATACAATTTTTATATTTTTAGCAAATTTTTAATTCGAGGAATAATATCACTGGATTATAAAGTATCTAATAATCGAAATTTACTTTATATTGAAACTAATTATATGCTGAGTTAAAAAATTTATAACTAATAAATATGCTTTTTTATTAGAAATTCGTATAACGTTGTAACAAAAGTTTTCTTAATGAAAATAGAAAGTACTAAAAAAATGCCAATTTTAACCAAGATGATTTGAAAAGTCTTAAATATTTTTAAAGAAAATGTATATTTAAGAAGAAATAAATTAACTAACCATAAAACTATTTTCTGAGTATCCTAGTTAAAATAAATTTTAAGAAAGTGATCGTAATTTTTTTATAAAATTCAAAATTAAATTTTTAATAAAAAATGCAAAAACCAAAAACACTTAAAGTATTAAATCTATTTAAAATATTAAATATGACTTAAGTCTGATAAATCTTGTTGTGAATAGCTAAAATATTATTTATGCCGCTCATTCAAAAACATTTATAAACTCATCTCAGTTATTGTTTTAATATTTAACTAGGTAATAAATTTTAAAACAATTGGATGTAAGTGAAATTTTTATTGTCACATTATTGAAATAATAATAATAATCATCAATAAAATAGAGAAGTGTGTTAGAAAAATATTTATTATTCCATTTTTAATATGCAGTGTTTAACATAATGCAAATTTTTCCTGATATATTTTATTAGTTAAATTTTAATTTAGATTGTGTTAAACAAAAATTTATTTTGAATAAAAATTTAGAAAATTTCATTTATATTGTAATTTAGATTTAAATATTTAAAAATTACTTGCAACAAATTTATATATATATATATATATATATATATGTATGTATAAAACATGTAAAAAAAATTTAAATATTAATTTTAAGAATTATCTATTAAACATTTTAAGTCATACAAAATATTATCTGCTTGAACCATTAAGATGCATATTTGAAATTTTATGTGATTCATTTTTGTAAAATGCTATTAGAATTTACAAATGGATTTTCACTGGAAATATGAATATTTTTAAACTTAAATGAAGATTGAACACGATGGAGCTTTGATTAGATATCTGCAACTGCAAAACAAATTCCTTATTATTCTTTTTGATTTATCCGTTGAACGTGACCCAAAAGTAATATCAAAGATTTTTTTCCTTATTTAACATCTGTCTTTTGTGAGGCGTAATAATGGAAGGAAAATCTTAAAATGACATCAACTGCTTCAAAAAAGACAACAGATTGTGACTTTGATAAATACAGAAGGAAATCCCTAACATCTTAAAAAACTTCATTTATCTTTCTTACGTTTCCTAAACTTCATTCATCTTATTCCCAGAGAACTAGAGTTGAATTGTTTAAGGGAATAAAATTGAGCAATTTTATAGTCTCCATGTGATGATGTTGAAGCTCAAAGTGTCTGTGCACCTATAAAAACTTGTTGCAGAAATTTAAATTTAAAAAAAATGATTACTCACTACCATTAATGTTTTAAAATTATTTCGCAAATGTGAGAGATTATACAGTGTAAAAATAAATATTAAATTTAAATATAGTTATAAAATAAAATATTAGTGCTTAAAATATAGTAAAATATTTTTTCACATATTTAATTTTGTAAATATTGTCATCCATTGCTTAAAAATTGTTTTTTTTAATTTTAATTTATCTAATGTATTAATTTTGAAGTAGTTATTAACTAATATATTAGAATTTTATTCTTTAGTATTCTAATAGGAGTTAATTTTTAAAATTGTTAAAAATATTAAATTCTACCACATGATTTTTGCATTATACCATAGGATTAAATTGTTCTTGCATTTCCAATAAGTTATTTTAAATGCTAGAAGGCCTCATATAATCCCAAACTACAATGAATTTTCAATTTCATATAATTTTTATTTCGTCCCTTATTTTGATTGGATATTTTTTTTTCTAATTTTATAATTCGACTTTAAATCATGTATTTTATTTACAAAATATATTCAAATGCTCATACATAAATAACCATGATAATTTTAAAATATATATAGTTCTGAGTTTATATAAAAATGACATTTAATATAAATAAAAATTAACAAAAAATTATGAACATTTGCTTTATTTAATATAAGTAAATGATACAAAATGATTATTGTATTGCATTATATTACAAATTTTGCTTATTTAAAATGAAAAAAAAATTGTCTCTAATTATTCATTTTTCTTATTATAATTACTATTTTAATGAAATTATACTAAATATTTATTACATTTCTCATAATTTTTGTGCGTAAGCAAATTATACTTAGAATATTTAGGCTTACCATATAGGGGTTGATTCTGAAAATAATAATATTATACAAATCATTCTAAGTGCAAATTTTCTTTTATTTTAAAACTTGCAGACACCTAGTACACTATTTCTTTATTACAAATATACAACATACAGAAGAATTATAAAAATAAAAAAGTACAGAATAAATGTCTTGTGAAAATTAAAGTATGTTCGTAAAATATGATTAAGTCATATGTTTACTGAAATTTCTTGTCATTGTTTCACGAAAGTTTTCTTAAATATTTACATGCAGAATTTATATTTATTAAATTAGCACGTCAGAAAAATTCTCTTCTAATATAAATATTAATCTTAAAATAACAAATTTCTTTTAAAATAGGTATGCAACACAAACAGATTATTAATAACTTTGAGAAATGTCTCATTTACAGAAAACAGTTTAATTAAGGGTTATATTTTAAAGTAAAGAAAAGAAAGGAAACAATAAAATTTAAAAAAAATGTAGTATATATATTCTTAGTTTATTATATTTCACATTAATTAGATAAAGTTAATGTTACTGCAAATTAATTATCATTGGAAATTAGAAAAAGTAATCACATCTCAACAAATAAGCTAAACAAATTAAAAAAAAGTGATAATTCAAAATAATATTCCTAACTTATCTCAAACGCAATGAACACCATTATCCCTTTGTGACAGGAAATTTCTTTGTAAATTAATTTGTACAAGGAATGTAGTTAAAAATTTTCATTTATACAAAGATTATTTTTTTTAAGTCACTTGAATTCTTAACGTTTGTTATTACTATTTTCATCTATTTAGTTTTTCAACTTACTTCTTTCATTTCGTTTGAGAAAAAAAACTTATATTCTTAAAAGGAAAATATTAAACTTTTTGACATAAAATTTTTTATTTTATAAAGTGTTATAAAAACCCACTAAAATACTTACCTAGCAAACTTGGCAAGTCACATTATAAGGGATTTCACAAACATCTTTCTAGTTGCTCCTGTTTACAATTATTATGTCGCTAAAATAAAAATTTTTTGATATTTACTTAAACATAATTCTTAAATATACTTATTATAGCTGTCAAATTGGCATATAAATTTTAGAACAATATATTTTAAATGCAAGCAGTATCACCATAGACGCCATTTATCGATATTATTAAAAGTATAATTTACCTATTTTTAACCGTTTGAAGTCTAAACAGAAAAAAATAAATATTGTTTAATCTATTTCTTGAGTACAAAACTGCAGTCTTTGTCACAATAGACATTTTATATTGTTATATTCATTTATTACTATTGACATTAGCAGTATTTGAATTATTTTGAAAATTTTATATTCTGTGCAGATAAAGTTGTTAATATTTAACTATTCATAAACTTAATTCAAACAAGAATTTGAGTATTTTAGAATAAAACATGTATTGCGATAGAATAAAATATATAAAACAAGTATTTTAGAATAAAACAGATTATATAACTACTCTTTATAATAACCAATTGTATTGATTAACATTTATTACAAGAAAATTAAATTGTGATTCCAATGTAATTTTTAGATTCTGAATCAAATATGTAGTCAGATACCTATCATCAGAAGTAGATCTTTTTCTGCATCATTCTTGTTTTTCTTTGATTCTTGCAAATTGAGGATATGCTGAATTAGAACATATTTATCTAATAACCTTTGCAACATTTTCAATGCATTATGTTTGTGTTTAGTGATTTTTTCGCTCTTATTTTTTTGTTCGACTTTTATATGTTTTAAGTTTTGCAAAGTTATTATTATACTAAGAAAGAGCTTAGAATCAACGAAAAAATTTCTGATTTATCTTTAAAGAGTTGAATTCAAGTCTCGAAGACAAAATTTCCCTGTACGTGCGAATCAAGATGTAATGAACGTAATGGTTGTAAAAATGGTGATTTTAATGCAGACGAACCACAGATAAATGCTGGATATCATTTACTTGTCTTCTGACGGGATGAAAAATAGCAATGATCATCTGTATGTTTTAAGTTTCTATAATTATCAGGAAACAGTAGGAATATTCAATATATCTTTTATTCTCTATGCAACAAACATAAGAGAATTACGTCCAAAATATAATAAACAATAAGATATCTCAAAATGGCATCTACAACTAGAATTGTGTCTAAAAGCAATGATTATCCTTTACCAAAATGCTCTAATTTTATGACTATATGTGATAACTAACTTTATTGTGTGATCTTTGTCGGACAACTTCTAATCCGACAAAGATCACACTAAAGACCAAGAAAAGGTAATAAGTGGCCCTACTTTAAAGACAGGTAGTTCATCAAAACCTGACTTTTTACCTCTAGAAATTTTTAATAGCCTTATAAGAATATAAATTTATCTAAACATTCTGTGGTGCTTTTACATAAGACTGGAATCAAATTAAGAAAAGAAGTAACTCAAAAAGAAGTAAAAAAAGAAGTAACTTTACAAAAACAAGTACAGACAGTTTATTAAAAATCGACATAACAATTAAAAAGACTTCTTTAAAGTAGGCAATGCAGTTATTTGTAATAATGTTTGTTTAGTAATGAAGTCTCTTGGATATGTACACCAGTTATATGAGCGATGATTGTCCATATACTCATAAAATTGTTTTTAATGCCAGGTTTCATTATTGTATAATACCCTCAACGCCTCTTTTGCATGCTAGTGGTATGAATGGAACATGATAATATAAAACTCTTCATTGAAATTGCAGTAAACTAAATATAACTGGAATACATGTGAAAGCTTAAAAGTAATAGTTTTATTGTTAAATTATCTAATTAGATGCACAAACTTCTGTTGTTTTTTTATATTAATGGGGCATAAGGATTAGGAAGTCTGATTACGCTAGAAAATAGTGACCTAAATGTTAAGAAAATTTTATTACGGGACATAAAAATGGATTAAATACATCTTTACTGATCCCCGAAGAAGTGTTTTTTGCCTGCTCTACATATAAATCTGAGGCTGATTTGTAAAAATTATATGCTAAAGCTCTGCTGTTGTTATATTTCTGAAATCTAATTAAAAAGGAATAGGATTGCAAATAAGTTCAATAATATAGCAAGACTTTGTGGAACAACTGTAACAATTGAAAAAAAAAACACGTAAGGAATTTAAATGTGATTCTTTAACTTCAAAAAAAGAATGAGTTATAACATATCCTTTAAAATTCAGTTTTGCAATCCCATTTAGACATTTTCCCTAAAAAATTCTTGGCTATCTCGGATGAGGATAGTGGGGTTTTTAAGCAGTTTGCTACCAAGAAAAAGTGATGCCATTGCCAGTAGAGTGTCACTATGCTGGTCAACTACTAAGAAGAGAGATAACCAAATACCAAATATAGCAGTAAACTGAATATTTACCATTAAGTATTTTCTAAGTATATCAATTCTTTTAAAGTTTTAAAAATGGATCACAAAAAAGCTGTCTGAGGAAGAAAATTTCATCGCATGAACTCAGCAGGGAAATGTTAAGATTCCATTTATTAGTCCTTGGGAAAGAAAAAATATATTCTCGACCAGTGTTTGTTATTTGTATTTATCAGACATAAAATCATTATATTTTCATTTATTACTTAATATAAATGGAAAGTTTATTATATAGAATTAACTTATAAGTATTACTCTATAATCTCGAATCTGAAACATGTTTTGATATACTTTTGCCCTAAGAAGGAAAAAATTTAGGTAAACGAGTTTCTTCCATTTCAAAAAATTATATTGAAAGTATTAGAATTAAAATCATTATTTTTTATTTTATGATTTTCAAAGTGATGCTAATTATTCTTTAGAATCGCATATTTTACATGTTGTTGTTAGTACTTATGACATTTGGGAAGTCAAAGCCCGCTCGTCAGGGCCTGAGCGAATGAAGACAGACAGCGCGTCTTCCGTTTTTAAATACAGCAGCCCCTACGAGGGTGGTAGTACGAATTTAGCTCATAGATGGCAGCACTATCTGGGTATTTTAATCTAGAGATAAGAATCATAAGAAGACCCAAAGTCTAGCTCCTAACAACCCCAGAGGTATTAATTTGGAATGGAAACATGGAGGACATTGCAAACATGACATATTTTGCCTGCCCAAGTTGCCATTGGTGAATACGATAGTTCTTCAAATAATCCGGGATTCGAACTCACTATCTTCCGATAACGAGAACGAAGCCTTAACCAACGCCACCACGGCCCTGCATATTTTATATTATTATTTCAAAAAAGAATTAAAAATGTGCATGGATATATTTCTTTTTTAGGATGTATACTTTACATTTGCTTTCGAATAATAATTATAATTTTTTTTTCTTTTACCACCAATTTATATTTATCCAAAACAGGATTTCACTATTTTTAAATATGCTTTTATACTTTATTTATTACATAATAAATACTTCAAATGAATATAAGCATTTTGCTAAATTGAAAGTGTTTTTAAACTTAACTTACTCTTAGGAAGTTGTTTTGCTATTATAAACATTTCAAAAATATACAAATTTTAAAAATCATCTTAACTTAGGATAAAACAAGCTATAGAAACTAAAGCTTTCATCAAAATGCATTATTAAATATGTGATTATTGAAATAAGTTAAAATTCAAAGCTTAAACTAGTATTTTACATATTTACCTTCATATATATTTAACAAACACTGTATGTGAAATGTTTTCTAAAATAGTTTTTTTTGGTGTTTAAATAAAACATTTTTAAAGTAGCGCATAACAACAATTTATCGAATGGTATGAAGAAAAGTCTTTAAAGGAAAAAAAAATTCTTTTATAAAATAACATTTTGAAAAAATTAGGGAAAAAAATAAACACTTTTAAGAAATTAGCAACATGTTTTATTGAATTCAAAATCATCACTAATTATATAGAAACACCTTTTTCTACAATATTACTGATAGTAAAAATTAAAAAAGTAAGAAATAATGCTTCATTTATATAGAATTCTAATGATGCTTAATTTAAAATCTCTTAGTTTATCTTAGAGGGATAAATATTATCATGTTTAAAAGTTTAAAAAGTTAAATAGGAAAAATAAACGATTCATTTTTTTTTCATTCGAGAATTTATTTTTGATGTTTGTAATCAGATTTCCTTTCTTTTTATTCACTATGAAACTATACTGTATTTTATTAAATAAAACTTTACTAAGGAAAAATTTCTATTTTTTTTACTACGAGCCACATTAGTTTTATACATATAATTATTTTAAAATTACTCTGAGAAAACCAAATATTTATTTCAGCAATTCAAACAAGTTAACTTAATTAGACGGATTTTTGTAAAATAAATGTGTTTAATTTGGTTAAGTTAAAATAAATCAGTATAAATTTTGCTTGGATAAAACATTGAATGGAGGAAGTGTTATTTTAATCAGATCATTTATTTTTCTATAGTTTAAAATGCAAGAATGTTATCTGAATAATTTTTGAAAGGGTCTAGTTTATTGTATTTTTATCTAGTTTGTAGTCTTAAATTATTGTTTATTCTTTAAATCATTTAAAAATTTATTTTTGAATTAATTATCAAACCCTTGAATGTTTTACTACTTTTGTAAAATACTAATTCATACGTTATTTAAGATTATTGGAAAGAAAAAAAATGTAATAAATGTTACTTTTTTTAAAAAAATAAATATTTATATATATATATAAAATATATATATATATATATATATATATATATATATATATATATATATATTTAATATTAAATAATGCAAATTTAGTAGATTTTCTCTGCAATACAAAATAAGCTATAAGCACAAAAGAAATTATTCATAAATTCTTTTTCAACATTCTATTTTTACTTCTTTATATTTTAAAATTAAAAATTACATTAATTAGGCACTAACTATAATTAGAGAATCCTTATTTTTATTTAATTGCATATAAAATGCTTAATTATTAATTTATGAAAGAGGGAATAATTTTAGTAAGTATCATTATATAAGTTTACTGAAATTTAGCATCGGTTGACAGCTACTTGTCGAATTTTACGAAATTAGTTTTAACTAATTTCTTGTCTTATTTTTAGTTTGAGACCAATTAAGAATATAATGATTTTTATATAATACGTAATCACTTCAATAAAAATATAGATTTATGTGTTATGTCATTTTAGACTCTAGTGAGCTATATAAATATAATTTAGAATTCTGATTGTTTGTCAGTAACAGATAAGCAAGTATACATTACCTATAATGTCCGGTTATTAATAAAAAGTATGTCTATATTATTTTTTATCAGTTATTTTTAGTTTCTAATGGAAGTATATCATTCTTCTTTTGCTCGGGTGCCCTTGGCAAATTGATGTCACAAAATGTCTCTTTTTACGAAATTCGAAAAGAAGGCTGTTTGAAAATAAAATAATTTAGAGTTCATTCGATTACCATTTATACCCCTTTACTCCTTCATAAATATTTCCCTAGAAATTAAAAAGCATTTAATCTGTGAGTTTACATAAATATAAATTAAATGCTTATAATATAGTTCGGTTTCTAAAGTAAAATTTCTCTTTAATTCTCATTTGTATTTATAATATCATCTCCAACAAATATACTTTTTTGATATTTCTATAAATTTTCAATATACAAGGTGCAACATTTTTATCACTTTTGGCAATGGAAAACGTGTAGTAATTTATATAAATTTGAAATTAGTGTGTTCCGAATAAATATTTCATTTATTATACACATATCTGAAATAAAATTGTAGATTGATAAAATGTCAGGGAGTGAAGAATATTTAAATATTCAAAAGCGCTATTCAAATCACAAATCATTCGATATAGAAATAAATATTTATTGTTTTTAAATGATTATTATTGTACCTTGAAAAATAAATATTGGTCTAAGTACAAAATTATTTGTTATATATTTATTTTTTAAAGGTATAATTCAACTCTTCTGGATCATTTTTGAAACTTTCAAAAATAGTTATATTGAAACAATGTATGTTGATCAAACATAAAAAAAACAAGAAATATACCATTAAATTCATTTTTTTAAAAAAAATACAATTTATTGAAAGTTGTGAAATTTATAAATTATATAAAAAAAACATTATATTTAATTTTCGTTTTGTTATTCTAAAAAATAAAATTAGTATAATATATAAATCATCATTATTTTATTACACCACAATATGAAGGTAAAACAGCTTGAAATGTGAATCGTAATTTTAGAAATTTTAAAAATAGACCATAAATTGTAGTTAAATATATTCCTTACATTTTTATTATTTTTTAATGAACTAAAAATGAAAAATAAGAGCGCAAATATACACATACACACACGTATATATATATAATGCCGCCCAACCTGTCTAGTGGTTAGCGTAATTGACTACGAATGGGAAGGATCTGAGTTCGAATCCCGGCTCGTGCATGGATGTACTCTCTCTCTCTCTGTATTTTGTTCTTTCCTCCGATGATGGATTTATGTGGCTCGTCCTATAAACAGGTTTGTGGCGTGGGCGGTGCTACTCGTACTTCCGTGACTTGGTTCACAGGTACCCACTGGGTAACGATAAAATGCGTACAAGTTTCTGGCCTAGTTGAGGCAAATGGGCTAATGTACTTACTTACTCAAGGATGCCCGCTATTAAAAATAAAATAATATATATATAAAAATGTATTTATATATATTTATATATATTTTGTAAATATAATACTCATATTATATTTAAAAAAATAATTAACTAAAAAATTAATTATACTGTTTTAAAATATAACATTTTAATACATAACCACAAAAATTTTGTTTGAATAATAACAAAAACATTACTTATTTCTGAGAATTAAACATAATAATTCAAAATATTTAATAGAAAAGTTTTGCATTATTTGTTGAACAGATCCGCATTATATAGATTAATATTATTCTTTAATTTCATATCATTAGAATGCTTTTCATGAATTATTAATTCAAACATCTCACATGTACTAATTGCAATCTTTCATATTCGTGGCTGGAATTCAGAATTGTTAAAATACTTTATTTAAACTTAATGGAATTGCAATGCCAAACAAGAGTGGAAGATTAATGAAATATAGCACTTGTTTCGAATAACTTTGAAATATGAGCTTGTTTACTATTAAATGTTATGGCAATAACATATGTTTAGTCATTTATAAATATGAATACCACAATTACACTGACATTTAAAATTTATTCAAGCAAATGAATATTTTAGAAATGATAAGGAGTAATGCATTATTTTTCATAATTAATTGATTATCATGTAAAACAGTATGATTTAAAATAATATAGATGTAAATATACTATTTATTTAAGCAATTTTAAATTTAAGCATAAAAATATTATAATATTATTCTCCAAAAGTTATCTTCCAATATTTACTTAAATGAACCTTTTATAATGCAACCATATGAAATTTAATTAATTTATTAAGTTTTCATTTATTTATTGTAACCAATTCAAACTGTAAGTTAAACTGTAATTTGTACTAATGAATTGTATGCTGATTAAATTATTTAATTTGACTCTGAATTAAAATTTTATGAATTTGTCTGATTAATAATTTCGTGCATGCTGTGTACTTTGAATACTAACATGTTTGTATATATATACTGTAAATGCATACAGACATATGTATTTTGTTTTTATAAGTACAAAGTATCACGAATATTAAATAAAAACGTCTTTTAAACTTTCACAAAATGCTAAAAATTTGCCAGAACAATTTTTTACTTTATTTAAAAAAATAAAATGAATTCACAAGTAAAGGAAGGAAACTTTATGTTTTATTAATTATAATGATAAACTAAATGTTTTATTAATTATTATGATAAAAAAATATGTGACATTTTTTAATAAAGTATTTTTGTACTTAACCTTTAAATATTGTAAGTAAAACAGAAATGTAAATATATCAGTGATAATGCGGTTTTATAATATTTCTATATTTTTGATTAAAATATATTCTTTCCACTTAATTAATAAATTATTAAATTGACTTATGTATTTTTAAAGTTTAAACAAACCCTACAATCCACAATCTACAACTTAATAGGAAATGAAAATCTTGAGTTATTTTCATATTTATTTACTTGAAAAAAATAGTACTTTTATTATTCCTCGTGTTGTTCTCGGTCCGAAATATCATTGGAATTCTCAAATAAAAAATCAACGAATTGGCTTAAAGAGTCTTTGAAGCTTGAAATTGAATTCTAATGCTTTTGTCATCATTTCTGATGCCAAACTCTTTCAAATAAAATTTGTTTTTCTGATACTGGAAAAGGTTATTAAGTTTTTTTACGATATTTTTAAAATTCAGCATTTATCCATACTTTATTTTATTTCGTAATGAAATCCACAACTAAAATAAATTTGCTGAAAATAAGATGCATCTGAAATTCGTAATATTTTACGGTTGAAAAATTTTGTTATGAAAATATTACAATATTGACGAAGATGTGATTCGGAAGTATTTAATCTAATTACTTATTCAAAATAAAAGAAGCATAAATGGAAGTGTCTTTTATTACAATTCGAAATAGACAAAATTAAATTTAGTAAAAAACTGTTTTAATTTTATTTATATGCAACGCGTATGTCTTCACTATGCTAAAAACGTTTAATTTTTTGTGTGGTTAATATATTATTCTACATTTATGTTATTCTATATTTTTAATATTATAATTAAATTACAGTAGATTGGAGTTAATGGGTATCTTGCAAGCTAAAAATTCAAATTCATAAAATTAGTAATTATTAGTTTGGTTTGCTGATATGAATATGGGTTTGAAGATTAAGATTAAATTTTTAATAATATAATTCTAAGATTCAAGCTGGAATTTATATGCATGATTTGAAATTGTGCCAACGGCTTAGGTTGGGAGTTTGCCCGTTTGGGCTGCTTTTAGGATTGAGTGTTTAGACATTGAAATCACAAAATTCAAGATTTGAATTACAAGTTTGAAGGCTTGAATCATATGCTGGAAGAAAGGTGTTTCAAACTTTAAGCTTTAAATGTGAATTTTGATTATGGTCAAGTTGTGGAAAATAAGGATCATGAGTATTATCCATCACATGAATCATTTTCCTAAGAAGTATAATGATACTTCTTTCTAAATCCAACCTGGACCACCAAAGCTAAACCTGGACTTGGACTGGAGAGAAAGACGGTGCAAGGAAATCTTTGGTTGAGTTAATAGTTCTTGTTATTCAGTATGTTGACAGAATTACATAGATTTTGTTTTGTGATATTTTAAGTAAATGTAATGAAACATTCTATACAAATTGAATGTGGTGGATTCTGTTGCATTGTAAAATTTGTTATTTTATAACTAAAGATGATAATTGCAGTTCAGAAGATGCTTAAAATTTGTAAGACTCAAATTGCTATTGAAAAGAAAAAACAGAAATTTGATATATCAAAAATATTATAGTGAACACAAAATTTTGATTGTTTGAGAATTAAAAAAAAATGTGGTAAAACATTCTCTCTCTCTCTGAATGCATGTTAGTATTCGAGAGAGTTTAATGATTTTGAAATTGATTCAACCTAACCAGACATATCCTTTTTTTATTTTTTAAAAAATATTCCGAATGATGTTAAAAATTCATAAATTTTAGATACTTTTAGAGAAGAAATTCCAGAAGCCATTAAATCATTTGATGTTAAGAATGAGTAAAGATTTCATTTTGTTTTGAATCAGTTTGAACATGTCATATATATATATATATATATATATATATATATATATATATATATATTTATATTATTAGGATGGGAGGAAAAGAAATCCATTATTTTTACGTGAACTTTATGTAACTTCTTTTGGATTCACTTTGTAAAAAGGTTTAAAACAGCTTTCATGTAGATGTTTAGGTCTTGCGCGTTACGACTGCTGACATGCGGTTAACTTCGATCATTTTTGATATTTTATAGACATTTTCGACAATGCTGTATCCACATGCGAGGTGCATCTCTAACATGAAAATTACCCGAACGGAATCGACGAAACAAAAATTGTACGTAACTGGTTGCTACAGGTTATATAGGACGATAAACACCTTTCACAATTTTAGCCACCCGGCTATCTTTTTCACCGTTACAAGAGAAAAATGAAAATGTATCTAATTTTCTGTTTGTTGTCTTCCATTTTTAAAACCTTGTACTCGTAACTGAATTAATCAAACAAAAAACCGCAAGAGGATATTTTAGTGTCAAATCTCACCTTTCCAACGAGCATAAATCTGAAATTGTTTGATAGATACCTCACGATATATCGATCACTACAGACGTCAACTGAAAAAATAATGGATTACTTTTTCCCCAAACTAATTTATATATATATATATATATATATTTGTGTGTGTGTGTGTTTGTGTGTATTTAGAGAGTCAGGATGGTCAATAAGAGATTTATATTAATTACGCTATGTATATAATTAAAAAGTTCAAAAATAAATATAAAATAATCTGTCCGACATAAACTTTTCTATAATTGCTGCCTTAGCCACATCTGGTACTTACGTATTAAAGCCACCGCAGCTGCAGATTTTGCGGTATAAGTGCCCCCAATATACACCTAAAATTTTAAATACAGTGTTTTAAATTAGAATACTTTATTTGAAATCAAAACACTTAATTTGATATCAAAGTAGTCAATCGGGTTTCGGTAGTAAATGGGCCGTAAAGAGTTCAACATAGATTCAAAACATTCTCTATTTTCTTTGACCTGATGTTGTCGCCATATGAACTCTCCATATCCAAGGCACATAATTTTCGGGCTCGCGCGCATGTAGTTGTTTCAATCTATAACAGTTTTATTAGATATAAATTATAAATCAAGTTCCTTTTTCCAAAATTTCATTGACGTCAACTCTTCGTATCAGCAGTATATATCTCTCGAAGCTGAAAAAATGGAATTCTATGTCCTTCAAACCAGTTGTTTTTCTATTTCCCACTTGTTGATTACATTTTCTTAAATTACATTTTTAGAAGAAACGTGTATTAACATAAAATTTCATATCATGCAAATCGGTACATTTTCGTTTTTGTTTATTTTGGTAAAATATTTCGTTCCTTAGAAAATAAAATTGCATCTTCTTCTATTTTTGACAAATCCCGAAGACGCATTTTCGTAGAATTTAAAAATGGCGTCAAAAATCAACAAAACAATAAGGAATCCAAAAGTTAGCTGAGTGCGAACAGCTCTGATGGAACAATAAAGAGGTTTGCTCTTTATTGTTCCATCAGAGCAACTTATGTTTCTTTGCTAATACGCAAGTGTTAATACGTAAATATCGTGTTTCTAAAATTTAAAATTGAAACTTGTTAATTGAAAAATATCAGGATATATATACATAAAAGATTATTATATATCTGGAGTATAGTCATTTCTAAAAATTACTCTTTCTAATGGTTGTTAAGTAATTTATAACTTCCTAATAATATTAATATTTAGTTATGATACAGTAAATTATAATATTAATCAGAAAAATATGGATTTAATATGCATGAACGGTGCTTTGTTGAGTGTAAACTACTAAACAATAAGATAAGGAAACAAGAGTTATGTGAAATTTCGCTAGTGCAAGCCTATACAGCAGCATTATAAAGAAAAAAAATAAAAAAGATTGTCTAGTATTTTTTTCTCTTTAATAGATTATACGTTTAAAAAACTTTAAAAGAAAAATCATTTCGATAAGAACATTGTGAAGTGCATAGACATAAGAAAAACAAGAGCAATATGATGTTAAATGTACATAAAATTTTGACAAGCAATTATTTTATTTTTTAATTGAAATACAATATTTATATAAAATTATCAAAAAATATAAATCATAATTCTAAATGATAATTCTTGTCCAGAAAATTATTTTCAACAAAAGTGTATAATTGAATCTTCAAAATGTACTTATGAAAACATATCTAAAATGAAAAATTATGATTTAGTCAAGTTAAATTGAAAAAAAATTTTGCCTTTGTTTATATATATATATATAATTTTGAAAAGTCCTACATTTTATGACTTTAATAATCAATTCGACTAAATAAATTTATTTATTTTCATAATCATATTGTGACTTATTTTTAATTGAATTTTATTTTAAATATTAACTTGTGAATTCAGCTAAGAAATTAGTAGTACAGCTGTTGGTATAACAGTTCTATAAAAAGACAATGAATAAATATTCAACAAATTTTCAGACGAAACTGGAAACTTGATTAATTTCAAAGGTGATGACTACTGAGATAAATGTAATTTTTTTACACATTTCTGAGAGAAAAATTTATTCTTGTTTCATTAGAAATACAAAAACCACTTGGATTATGTAAAAATATTTTTAAAACTCAAGTAAATTTTTAAAGCTCTTAGTATAAAGTCATTCTCAATATCAGATTATAGCTCATTAAACACTTTTATTTCATGCCCAATTCTTGATAAATATATTACATAATATGAATAAAGGGAACACATTTTCAAGTATAATTTTTATATACAGTTATAATTATCCTATATCATATCCAGGAAATGTTTTAACAAGCAAGATGAAATAACATATAATAATGTCATCAAGGAACACATTAAGAAAATCAAGAGAGAGTTTCATTTGTAAATTTAAATCATAGAAGAGTAGCAATTGGCTCTCTACAAATTCAATCTAATTTGTTCACAAGATTTAACTTGGATCGATTTGTTATTATGTCACTAATAGTCCATTGAATGCGTTCTCTAATGACATCATTCAATTACAGTAGCAAGATTATCCAATCTCGCTGAAAATTGCCTAAACAAACTTCTAAAGAAAGATAAAATAAATTGCATCGATTTATTTTTCTTTTTAGTTAATTGGTTAGTTTTGAAGTTCAACGATTCAGTTGAGATCAGTGATTTAATTTTACTCTTTTCACATTTCAATATAGCATGAAGGTGCGTCTTTTTAATTTTTAATTAAATTCAATTTTAAAGTCAAATTAATGTTTAAAATAAATGAATTTTTCTTTATTTGTATCATCAAATGATCAATCAAGCCTATAATCAATAATTTTTTACAGTAAAATCTATTATAATGAGAACAAGATATTTATAAACCTATAAGGTAAGTTAAACTGATGATACAAAGATTAAAATTATTTTTAAATATGAAACAGTAATATAAATATGAGAAACAATGTACATTAAAATGATATACGGAGCTAAAATTGTCACATGCTTTTAATAACGTCAAATCTCTATAATATAATATAATCAAGTAACTGGGTAATAATTCCAAATAATTCAGTGATCACTTCATATTTACATGTGTTGCCATAGCAACAGAAGATTAACTTTGATGAAGCAGATATTGCATCTTCCTTCAAGTAGGACATGTATTATCATGCTTGTGGATAAAGAAAGTAAATTTAATACAGAGAAGGGAATAAATTTCTTTTCTTATGTGCAAGAAAGTAATACACTATTAAACATCATTTTTTATTGATATTTAATATTGTGTGACATATTACTTCATATCTTTTATCATAAGTAATAATAATTGTTTATTGCAAATATATGAAATTCATTAGTGCGTCATAGCTATATTGTTTATTTTATTATAATTATTAAGTTAAAGAATAATTAAAGTTTAAAGTTACTATTTAAGCTTTTTTATTTTCTGAAATAATCGTAAATTTTTGTTGCAAAACTAATAAAATAAAAACTATGTCTGTGGACCATGTGTTTATTTGAATAAAAAATTTATATATTAATTATCGAAAATATATTGATTATTATAAAGTTTATATTTATATTAAGGTAAGAAACTTTAAGAAATTGAATCTATTATGCTTCGAAAATTTTAACTAATTAAAACGAATTTCTTTTCCTAGATTTTCACATGAAGGAAAATTGTTTTATTTCGTTATGTTTCTCATCGAAGAATTTTATTCCCTTACTTTGATGTAATTTACTGATTTTAATATAACAGAATTTCAAACATTTCAATGTAGATACTTTCGATAGCATCTTGTTATTGTGGTTGAGAAATTAATGTAAGGATTGCTCACGACTGAATATATATATATATATATATATAATCAATTTTGGTTGTAAAAATTGTTTCTAGGACCATAGATGAAGGGAAATGCTTTTTATGCATATAATATAATATACATAAATACATAAAATATTTAAGTTTATTATAAAATCTTAAATTTTTACTTACATGGTTGTATTTTTTTTTATTTATCATAGATTTTCATAACTTTGTTTATAGTTGAATATAGAGCATCTTTCATTTTGTATATTTGAAATTAATGGCATATTATTTATTATAAGTATTATGTTCGTATAAATCGTGTATATATATATATATATATATATATTTGTATAATCGAAAATTTAATTATAAAAAATAATGGAAGCTCCAGTGAAAAAAAGGTGATATTTTTGAATGCATTGAGTAAACATTAAACTAAAACAGTAGCTATAAATATTTTTAATTACAAATGTGTATATTCTTGTTAAATGTGGTAACTTTATTGAAGTTCTGTTATTTTTTAATTCACTTTTCTAAAACAAAATCTGTGGTTCCCTTTTTAAGTTTTCTAATAAGCCAAATTGAAAGATCTTCCAGGTTTAGGAAATGTGTGTGTGAACATCCCAATTTTTATTCATTTTTTGATATATGTTGTCTGAAGTCATGACAGTATGTATAAATCCTTGCAAGAAATGTTTGCAAAGCAAGAAGTGGAAGAAAAGAAATAACGAAAGGAACAAGTATGAAATATTCAGTGAGTAAAACATAAACTAAGAAGAAAAAAGCGAAAGGGAAATACAAAAAGCAAATATTGAAGTAGATTATAGTGACTAAAATCTAAACAATTATAACAAAAGCGAACCCATGGCTCAGACAGCGTACTGTTTCTTAAGTGATAGTGGTTACGCATAAAAGGTGACTTCATGAAAATGATATTAATGGCAGAATAGGAATTCCCAAGCCAATTTTGGAGATATTAATGCCAAATGTCATCCACTTTGCTGTCAGATCCACAAATATTTGTCGATTAATAAATTGAAGAAAATAATGGAATTCCAGGAACCTTCTTTTAGAAAGTTTCTCAACAACAGAGGATGAACATTTGGAGGACACCTGCAGAAGCATTTTTTCGTAGTTGTCTCTTTTCAGCTGCTTATAAGGGAGTAGGATCTCACATAATATAAGCAACCGAGTTATGGTTTTCTGCTGAACCAATACAAGTTTGAAAGGAAGGGTTACTATGAAAATGTATAAAGAATTTTCAACTAATAAATGACCAGATCCCTCCAGTAATGAAAACTATTTCTTCTACATGTGTAAGAGAATGCATCTATCCATGACAATTAATATTTGAAATCAGGGTCTGATGAGAACAAAGAGATATTTTAACAATTATATTGGCCCACACATTCACCTGACTTCAACATAATTCAACATTTATCATTAATTTTGGAGCATTGAATACAGAATAATATATATATTTCATGTTCTGTGTGATAAGTATGACGAATAATCTACACCCCGGCTTGCAATATTAAATTTCTTGTTATTATTTAACAACATCTATATTCCACAGAGAGAAAATAATACACACACTACATAATATAAAAAAACATAATGTGAGAACAAAATAATTCTTAGAGACATCTTGGAGCTGTAACAGTCTCTAGGGTTAGTTTATCTAATAATGTGTCAGTTCATCTCAGTTCAGTTTATATAATATATATATATATATATATATATATATATA
>JAPDSC010106692.1:31762-48832 GCA_026290005.1 Latrodectus geometricus
TATAATTATAAGTAAATTTCATAACATTAAACATTATATTTTGCATTTCATACATAAAAAAGAATGCCTTAAGAGCCAATTAAAAACTTAAATACAAAAAGACGCAAAATTTTTTAAACTTTTTATGTACAAGATTTTATTCTTTTAGAAGAAAATGCTTGTAAATTGAATTTTTCCTTAAGAGTAAACCTAGAATATAATTTTCATATTTACTTCTTTAAAGAACGTTTTGATTCTTCTAAGTAATTTATGGTGTACGAAAATAATTCTATAAAATTATCCTAGCCATTAACATGAAATTATCCTATATAATTTGATGTAGTCCTTATGTTAACTAAAATTCGAGCTTATAGTATCATACCGTTATAAAAGAAGAAACGAAAGAAATTATTTTACGTGCATTTGCTGGGAAATAATCTCTGTCCTTATTACGCTTACTTTCGTTAAAAAACTCTATTAAATTTCAGCCTTTTGAAATAATAAGAAAAATATAAGGCAGGCAACAATTGATTACTTTTTATAATAGACTAGATTTTTTATGTATTTATTTATATATAAAATTTAATTAATAGTTTAAAACTTTAAGTTTTATTTATTTTACTTTTATTTGAAAAGTACTTGTTCCTTTTATTTGAAAAGTTCTTAAACTTTATGCGTCCTGAAGTACCGTAAAATAGTTAATTTAAAGCAATTTAAAATTCACATTGAATGTCTTAATGTATTTGAATGTTAAAAAAAACATATTAAT
The DNA here is from genome assembly GCA_026290005.1 of Latrodectus geometricus. Classification (NCBI taxonomy): domain Eukaryota; kingdom Metazoa; phylum Arthropoda; class Arachnida; order Araneae; family Theridiidae; genus Latrodectus; species Latrodectus geometricus. The sequence continues at coordinate 32,511 of JAPDSC010106692.1, forward strand.
GTTAATTTATTGTATAATATTCTGTTAAATCTTAAGTTATACTATATAAAAATACACTTATAATCACGTTTTTCTATATCATTCATGTCATAATGTACGTTTATAAATGTAATGCAACAATGAACAATGAATTGTTTAAAATTTAAACAATTCATTCCTTCATTGTTGAAAATATAACATCTTCAATTAGAGATATCACAAATATTTACAAGTAATTATTTTTCCTTAATCTCATTAGCATCTTTCATCTGATTATGAAGAAATATTTATCAATTAAAGTAGTTGAAATTAGAATGGACAGTAAAATTTGGTTAAAATAAAAGTAATTATAAAATAATGTAACAAGTATTTGTTATTTTAATAGAGATTGCTAACTATTATGAATACAATTACATTTTTCATTTAATTGTATTAACTGATTTTAAACATTAATTACAAAATCATACAAACTTTTATTTTTATGGCTGATTTTTTTATTTGGCGATAAACGTAATGTTTTGAAATGCAGTTTAAATTAGTTTTTTTAAACATATTCACAAGCATGGAAGGGTATAAAATATTCAAAATATTAAGTCAAAGCGAAGTTAATTCATCTTTTAATATTTTTAATTTATGAAAATTACATCTTATTTAAAAATTTCTGTAAGTAGGTGCTTTTAAAATATATATGAAAATTATTAATCTTCTTTGTATCTGAGCAGAACATAAATTTAAGGTATTTATTAAAACGATTTATCACTAGGAAATTCTCCCTTTTTATAAACAAAGAGACAAAAATTAGTCAGTGTTTAAATTTAATTTTATCCTTTTTTTCCCCCGATAAGTTACAAAAAAAAGGAATTAATTTTGTTGAGTCAGTTTTTTAAACAATACATTATTTTTCAGAATAAATCCTAATTTGTCGATGAGAATACAAACACGTAAAATGAATATGATAAGAATTTAAACATATTAAAAAAAGGTATTTCTTATCCAATATCGATTAAATTGAGTACATTATTAATACGAAGACTAAATAAATTAAGATTTCAAAAGTTTAAGCAAATTTTTATTTGTTTATTTCTATTCAAACATTTACTTTAAGATATCAGTGTTTCATATAAATTATCATTTTTTTTGTTAATCTTTGTATATGTATATTTACGAGCATGAATGTATTACATTCGATATGTTTATAGGTGCAAATATACTTGCATATCTACATAGATTCATTATTATTTCTAGAATGAAAAATATTTGTAAACAGACATATTACAATAATATTCATCAATTTAACACTTATTTCTCAATGACTGTATAGCTTCTTTAATTTCAAATAACTAAAATTAAAGAATCCATTAAAATAGGCTTAAGCTTTGTTTATTAAAAGAACAAGTTGTTTTTTTTATTTAGCACAGTAACTTATTATTTCCTAACAGAAGAAAAAGCGGCGAAACACTTAATGGAACAAGGAAAATCAGAAAATACTAAGAAAATTAGCCATAGTTCTATTTTTCTCTTAGTTTCTTTTTCAAAGAACCGACATATTGAACACGTAGCAGGCTTAATGTCAAGACATGGAAACAATTTATTCTTCCCTCGATATTTATACAGTTAGGGAAAACAACATTTTTTACCAAACGAATTTCTTCTGATTTTTATAAGTCAAAAATGCATCTACTATTTAAATGAAAAACTAAATCCATGCATTAAAGATGCTAATAGATTAGGGCAAATTACATTTGAAAGATGTTTTAGAATCAGTTAAATTTTCTTTAAATGTATGTTCTCAAAAAAAATCTTCTCATATTGCTTGCAACTTGATGTTACTATTTAATTCGGGCTTATTTTTATATATTTATTATTTTTTTTATCATTTATAATTGTATAATGTATATTTTGTTCCCATAGATTTTCATTTTTGTGCGATGTGACCGTTAAAGTTTTGATCTAAAATGTTTAAATTTTATATTCAGAAATAGTATCTTCCGTATTTGAACAGAGCACCCCTATACAAAGGAGGAAGTACGAATTTTGCTCATAAACAGCAGCACCATAAAGATTTTCCAATGTAAAGATAGGAAGCCAGAGAAGACCTAAGGTCTTGTTTCAAACACCCCCAGGGGTATTAATTTAAAATGGAAACATGGAGGAAATTGCAACCACGACATATTTTACATGACCCCATTCGCTATTAGTGAAGACGACTGATCTTCGAATAAGCCAAGATTCGAACTCCCTACCTTGAGTAACAAGAACGACACCTTTACCAACTAGGACATCACAGGCCTGATCTGTAAATGTTTTTACTTAATATGCACGCGAGTACTGCAACACAATCGATTGATTTTATAATTTTAAAGTTTTTGTTAAATTGTCACTAATTTAAATGTTAAATACAGCATGTAAATAAATTTCCTTAATTATCTTGTTTTTGTCTCAAAATCATTGTTTTAAGATAATTTCTTATTTTTGACAAGTCATATATTATCTTGAAAACATAGCTTTGTTATTCTGTTTACACCAAAAAAGATTTTGTCCCTGGACTATGTAATTTTTACTCAGCTTTATTGTTACGCAGAATGTGGACCAATAAGAAAAATTTATCAACGTTTCTAACCCTAAATACTATGGTCCTCCTCTAATATATAGAAGAAAATCTTCCAGTCACAAGACTGATATCTTTAAAATTTGTAGCAAATAACTATAAAACAGTAATAATAGTTATAAACATAAATATAAAATATAGCAATGTAAAAAATAAAAAAGTCGTGGTGGCCTGGTTGGTTAGGGTTCATTCTCGTTACCAAAAGGTATTGAGTTCGAATCTCAGCTTATTCGAAAATCCGTCGTGTTCATTAATGGTGACTGGGGCACGTAAAATCTATCGGGTTGCAACGTACTCCATGTTCCTATTACAAATTAATATCTCTTGGGGTGGTTGGAGCAAGGCTTTGGGTCTTCGCTGGTTTTAATCTCTAAAATTTTGGGATTCAGATGGTGCAGCCATCTTTGAGCCAAAAGTCGTATTTCCACCTTTATGAGGGTGCTCTATTAAAAAAAACGGAAGAAGCTCTCTCTTTGATTTCATTCGCCTAGTCTCTGACGGGCAGGCTTGGTGTTGCCAAGTATCATCAGAAACAACAACAAAAATAAAACTGACACTTTATTTATGAAATATAGTTATTGTTCGTTGCAACAAAGTTATTCTTTGGTTAGAGAATTTATTGCTACATACTTCTAGAGACATAGAAGTTATTATTATAAGTAAAATATGACAAATCTTTTCACTACGTAACATATAACGAAAAATATTTTACTTCTTTGCATTTTACTCACATAAACATTGATTTAATTTCCTGTATTTAGTGATTTTAAAAAAAATGAGAATTATTTCAAATAAAGTCAAATCCATTGATGAAAATAGTCGAACACTCTAAAACTTAACGTCATTTTGATTTAAAATGAGAATTATTTCAAATAAAGAGAAATACATTGATCAAAAGAGTCAAACACTCTAATTAATTTAACGTCATTTCGATTTAAAAATGAGAATTATTTCAAATAAAGAGAAATACATTGATTAAAAGAGTCAAACACTCTAATTAACTTAACGTCATTAACTTTCATTGTTCACTGGTATTTTGTCTAGCGATATAATTTTAGATATTATTGCATAAAGTTTCTTGCTTTATTTTTTTTGCTTTATTTTACAGCAAGGTAAAAAATGTACTTTTATTTCAGTTATTTAATTCATTTAGATAATATTATAAAATGTGTTTTCATGTATTATTATTTAATAGAATTGTCATGGTTTAGTAACAGGATAATGCTGTTTAGAATGTGGAAATTAATGCATTTGTTTTCAATCACCTTTGAATGAAGGGTAATGAATTTTGCGCTTCTGAATTCTCCATGTCTGTCTTTCATATGAATCCTTAAGAGTTTTCCGTGGTTTAAGTCTTACAAGATATATAAATGGTTCACCATTTATATTACTTACAGCAGAGTTAAGGGAATTTCTCTGTGCTTTTGAGGCAATTTATGCTCTCAATTCAAATTCAATTTATGAGGTGAAGAGGCAATTAATGATTTGTATCCTAAGGTAGCTACAACATAAATTGCTTCTGCAATAAATCAATTAGGCAGTTAAACTGCTTACAATATAGTGTAAAAATAATATTTTCAGAAATTTTATTTGTTATAGTGAATCTATCGTAAATAATTTTGATGTAAAACATTTAGATTTCAAGGCAATGTAATCTGTACATGCAATAGGCATAATTGTATAATCTTATGATTGTTTGTAGTACTAATGAATTATGTTATTGTATTATTCACATAAATGTGCTGCGATACATAAATGTATATCAAGGTCGTAATCAACAGTTCTCTCATTAATACTGTAAATAGACGATGTATATTCCCAAATGAATTATATAATCAGTGAATGTAAATATTTGAATTTTAAACAACGATACACTATTATTAATAACAAAAATTAGTTAAATTATATTTTATCATTTAAGCATAACTGGAACAATTATGATATCATAATTATTAAAAAAATACAGTTGTTCATTTTCTTCTGGATTTCTTTTATACAGATTAAAAAAATAACTTAACTATATATAAAAAATTGGTATAAATTATAGTTTTATTGAATTTTTTATCTAGATTTTCAGTAATGCATTTTTTTATTAAAATAAAAAATATTAAAAATAATGTAAAATTACTATATTTTGTTGTCTTGTTTCTAAAAATGTATTTATAACTTGAATGAAATTCCAGAAACAAAAATTTGTACGAAATATTATTTAAAATTCATAACTAATAAAAATGAATGCAAATAAACAGAGAATAAAATTCTGTCAAAAATGTAACTAAATGAAAGTATATAAAATTGTATATTATCAGATTTACATTCAAGTATATTACCATATAAACTATATTTATACTGTGCGAACTTAGTCTCAATAATTAATCTATTAAATTAGTTTCTATAAAATATAAATCTGTATAATTTTTTAAAATTAAAAAAAAATTATTACCCCTTATAGAATTCAGTTATGTCTCACGGTTCTTCTTGTACTATTTTTAAGTATTCTGCGTAAAATGTTTCTTTGTTTGTTTTACAAAGTTTGCAGTATAAATATTAAATACTATACAGTTTGGTATTTTTGTGTTAAATTAACTTAAAAATTAATAATTACGTTTAAGAAATATGTTTCATGGCAGTATTTTTACTATCTCTTAATTCCTTTTATTATAATTTTGAATTTTATAATTAACAATCAAGTGTTTTAAGATGTTAAATATCCAGTGAACATCTGAGCTTGCAAAATACAGCTTAATTATTATAACAAATTAAGTATATTTTAGGTTTTAATTACGCAATGCAACTCATAATTAATTATTTAATTTCATTAATGTAATGGAATTTATTGCAGGAAAAATAAATTGATGTTAATAAAACTTTTATCTATGTTACATTTTTATTTTCATTTTTCAGAATCGTTTTATGATTTATGATATACTATTTCAACAACATTCCTGAGAATGTAGTTGATAAGAATGATGAGAATAAATATTAAAAATTTTGCAATCATTTTAAAGAGGAAATATATTTTCTAAAATTCAAAATGTTATAGACATTTTATTGGCATATGTTTCTATCATTATATAATTTTTTATTATAGCATAAAATTACATATACTTAATTTAATCACATGTTAATGATAATAGTTTTGATTTTTACCTTAAGAAAAATATTATAAGCATTTAGTTTCATTTAATCATATTAATTTCTAATAAATAAATTAATTAAAGGATTCATTCAGTAATACATTTACAATTACAGCACCTTCAAAATGTATTTCGTATTTGTTTCAAGAAGTTTACTACTGAAATATTTTATTCACATTAACATGATTCTGACATTAAACAAAATAATATAGCATCTTTTACAGCATATTTGATAAAATTGATTGTTTTTATAAAATGGTGAATCTAGATTATTTTATGTGTGAAATTATTTTTGATAGTTTAAATTTACCGTCAAAAACTATATGATTTTTTTCTCGAATGTAAAAATCAAAACCCATTTATTTAAAAACCTTTTTTCCTTTGTATGTTTATCATACCAATCACATATTTTCTAACTTTAAATTTTCATGTCAGACTTAATAATAAATGATTAAATTAAGTAGTAATTTAACCAAACAGTATTGCCATTTACAATGAACAAGTATTTCTATAATGAAATATATTTAATCATCTTTATGAACTTTCCCTTTAATAACATGCAGAATTTATTATTCGGTATACTTGAATATGTCAAACATTTAAAAAGACCACTATGAACATGAAACTTTGTTTTATATCCAAATATTATATTTAGCTTAAATTATATTTAGTTATTTACTGTCGGATTTCGACATATATGACATTTTTTGCATATTTGATATAAAAATTAAAATTCATTCTCCTTATATTTAATTTAAAAGACGAAATATTTTTTTTGCACATTTTCTTGTCTTTAAATTCTTTCTTTTTTAAAAGTTATTTGATCAGTTATTAATTACAATTTTATACTTTAATGTTTCTACAACCGTGAACATATTAATTATTTGCAATTAATCACCTAGTGATGGCTTTCAAATATATAGAAACTTCTTAAAGTTAGGAATAAATCACAATTCAATACCTTCAACTTAACCATTTTTCTCAAAAATAAGTTGACAAATACACCAGATGACTAGACATGAAAACAACAAATCTTCTTTTCATATTCCATTGATCATTATTTGGTATTTGTCCGTAATTATTTATACGATGAAATTTCCCATTTTAAGGGAAAACCTAATGAATTTATAATTGATTTCCAAACTTTTATTTATATAAATATTTTTACTTTTTTGTTTATCAATCAATACCTGAAAAATTTATAATGCGCAACTTAGCAAATCTAACCTTTGAAACTAAAAGAATATGAAATTGGAATAATGTGTATGTTTTAAGTACGCAGGTGAATATAAGAAAAATGATTTTGTAATTAAAGCGGTTTCTGGACAAAATTCATGTAGTAAAATTTTTGATAAAGGGGGAAAAAACAGACTTGGGAAATATTTAGAGGTTGCTTTGTCATTCAATAACCCACTGGTAAAAAGACCGAGACTCACATTTTGACGAGAAATAAGAAACTATTGCATATGAACCATTGTATTGAAACAACAACCTTAAGGAGGCTACCCTTTAGACACAAAATGTAACACAGATAACTGTATTTTACTGAGTAAAGCTTATTTTTGACCATATATATATATATATATATTGGGTTGGCACGAAAGTAGTTCCGGTTTTTCAGTTCGAAATGATACTGAAGACAAAGGCTTCCTATATGATTTTCATTTACTGTGTGCCTTATATTCAACTTTTGTGCAATCTTCTTCAGTTATTAGTATTCAATTCATCATAGATTTTATTTTGCTATCGCAACTTCAGGAGATCGACTAGAGCTTTGTTTATCCGTCAGTAAAAAATCTCCAAAATGAAATTTTTCTAAGCCAATTCTGACACGAGCACTATGTTAAATAATCAACACCTTACTTGCACATAGTTTTGTGCTTTTCAACCTCTTTCTTGTTTCTAGGAAAAATAAAAAATAAAATGAGATATAAATGCTTATTTTTGTGCACTATGTTAAAATAGACTGTAAATTGATAGTTTTAAGGAAAAATAAACGGAAATTGTTTCTATTGCAACCTAAAGGTATCGATGTCAAATATCAAAAGAAGAAACTTCTAACATTAATAAAAGAATAGCGAAATAAGCAGAACGTTATCCATTGTTGGAAATCGAAATACTATGCCCACTCAATATATATATATATATATTATATAATATATATAAACACATGACCAAACTATGTTTCTTATTATTGACACATATCATTTTTTTATTTATATTGATTATAATGTACGTTTATTATTATGTATCTATAATAAAAAATAATAAAATATTTTGTAAAATGTAAATAGTTTTACACATCATCTTAATTTAAAGTTGATTAATTTTGCGTTTTAATGCCATGATACTTTATTAAAGACTTACGCAGATTAAATTATTTAAGAGAACTAATTACTAGGGAAATTAATACGCACTACAACGTCTAACACATTATAGCACAAATGAATTGCATTAGAATTCATTACTGAAATATTTCTTGGAGGATGTTTAGTAAAGTTATTCGTTTTAACTGACAGAAATTTCGCTTCATTTCCTATTACTCAATCTCAGATAATGCATTTTAAATTAAATTTAGTTCCTTACTAAGTGTAAAATTATCAAGATCAGGGAAAGGTGCATTTTGAAACAATCGTTAATAATAATGACAGTTTTCTTTGAATAATGTGTTTGAAAATATCATTAACGGTATAAATTCATGTATTATTATTTTCAAAATACTGACACAAAATCAATAACCCAATATAATTAAATATGATTCTTTATTTATAATTTAGACACAATGTGCTTGCTAATGTATTGATTTTTAAATTTTTCGGATCATAATATTTTTTGCATTTAATAGAATTATCTAAAATGTGCAATATTTTTTATTTTGTAAAATTTTAAAACGGAATATTTTAAACGGTTTTTTAATAGACTTCAACGCAAGTCTGAGTGAAACCTTCAATTCTTAATTTGAATGAATTAATAAGTCTTGTAATGAATTAATTTTTCCACTGTGATATTACATTTTGTGAAATCAATCTTCCAACATCTTTTTATATTTAAAGAATTTGTCAGCTATCACTAATTTATATCATAAGCATTTCGGACACATTTTAATGATTGATCAATAAATGCTAGGACTGGTAATATTGTTTTTTAATTTATTTTAAGCTGTTTGCATTTCAAAGACGTTTTGGGTTTATTATTTGTATGCTTGTATATTGAAAACAAATATGAATATTTTACTGAACTCCATATTTGCTACAAGAAAAAGCTATTGCATATTTTTTATTATTATTAATTTATTTTTTTCTATCATTTTTTCTTTTATTACTTAATAACATATTTTATCTTGCACCAATATTATTATTCTTTTTTTTCAGTAATTATTTAAAGCATTATTGTTTGTGAAGTAAGGCTTATTTAAAAAGTGGAACATGTCTATAGAAATTTTCTTGATTGAGCAAAACCTAAAATTGTAGTAATTACAGAAACTGGCTGAAAAGTGCTTGTTTGCCAACATTTAATTTGAAATGTTTAATTTTCTGGTTATGTTTGTGGATTAATTATTCGTATTATAAGATTCAATTATTGCTGCAGACTGAAGACGATTTCTATCACTTCCCTAAGTTTATTTCTTCTTTTATCCCTTCTTCTAGAAGTGCATCATTCAAAGGTTGTCAAATGGGAAATTTATTTTAAGGCACATAAGAAAGATCCTTTCCACACCTTACATTTATATTTGTCAAAGGAGCATTTTTTAGTATATTGAATTTATTGACATTTTAGCTGTATGTCTGCAAGTGGTAACAATAGATTTCTTTGTTCAAAGAATGAAAGGAGAATTTTCACCATATAATGCTCTTTCATTTTTAAATTGAACGAAAGGTGATTTTTATATGTGAGTTTATTTTCTTGGGTTTAAATTTTACACGAAGCTGTAATTTTTTTTCAATTTATTTCATTTATTTAGGATAATACTATCTAAATAATTACTGAAAAACTCCAGTATTTTATATGATTTTCATTGTACAATTTTAATAAAATGGAAATTACTAATTTAATTATCTAACTTAATTTATAAATCTAGGATTTAGTTGGATTAACAATGCAAATAATTCACTTGATTATTTTTCTCAAATTCACCATTATAAATATATTTTTCCAATTTCAAATAATTTCAATAATTTCTTTGTCGTCCTATCCAAGCTAGTGAAGATTATATAGAATCAAAAGCATTGACAACAAGGGCCGCGAATTCCGGAGCCTGGTGGCTATAAAGGATTAATATATATTGTTAATTTACGAATTGAATAGATAAGTATTTATAGTTTTAACTGTTAATTTTAAAATAATACATATAAATAGTAATTATGCAAGGCTAAAAATAATTTTTAATTTAAATTAATTAGCTTTTTTTACACCTTTTATTTATTTTTATATTGAAATTATAAATAGCTATACGTTTTATTTTAATGGATATTACTTTTTTTAAAAAGAAAAATATATTTTAATTGTTTTACTTAAGTATTCTTGGCAAAAATAATTTTTAAAGACAAAATTATTACTGTGCTAATGTTTGCATGACATTGTATAAATTCCTTGATCCTGAATTGTGCTAATGTGCTTTTGTGCTAGGTAATTTATCATGCTTGTAAATATTAAATTAGTATGCTTGTTGTAAAGAAGTTTATAGAAGAACTATTATAGAAGAACCGGCTAAAATACAAAGAGTGCAATAGTTAAAAGCTTTTTCCAAAAATTATTCTTTTCGAAATGCTGATAAGAAATTAAATGTAAAATTCAATAAATAAACAATAAAGCGTTAATTTATTAAAAATAACAATAAAATAAGCTTTTATATATTTACAGAATTTCTTTTATTACCTAAAGGAAAATTCTTTGCTTTAAAAAAAACTTTTTCTCACTTTGTGTATCACGAAGAAAAACAATTTATGGCTTATAATGGTTGCAATGTGAATTATTGGATAATAGTTTTAATACATTCTTTTATATTGCGTAAAATTAAAAAGTTTAATAATCTGATAATCAATATGCTTCGCAATATAATTCATACAGAAAATTGGAAAATTTAAATTTCTTTTATAAATGTTTTAAACCTTCAATTAATAAAAAGTAAAACATACTGAATTAAGTAAAACATGAATAAACAGTTTAACATAACGGGGCAAATTTTTCAGTGATGGTATTTTTTAATTCAAGGATAAGGAATTATTAATTTTTTTCAAAGATGATGCATATTTATAATGAAAATAATAAGTAAATGTTAAAATTTGCAATCCTTGCAAGAATAAAACCATACAAATTCAACTCATTAGACATTTAATCAGCAGAACTTTGAATGGGAGTATGGATTATGCCCAAAAATCCTTATTAGTTAAGGATATTTGGTATCGGTATCAGATGGGGAAAAGTATTCGTATCAAAATCCTGAGAGGCTTTTAGTATTTATTATTCTTTACCAACCATATTCACCCGAGTTGATTTCAGTAAAAATGATTTTTATTGAATACTTAAAGTGTGCAGAATCGATATTGGAGAAAACGATGAACATTTCTTTGTTATCTGCTCCCTACATTCAGAATTTGAAGTGACTAAACTTTGAAAGATATTGAATTCCAAACTTTCTATTCCATTACTCTGTGACCCTTATTTGTTATGGGATAAATAATGAAATTTTGAAAAAAAAAATATTTGCTTACATAAATTAAAATATCCTGAGAATACATTACAATAATTAATATAATTTATGTATTTAAAAATCTTTTTAATTTGCATTTTGTTGGTGTTAAAAGCTTTATGAATGAATAAATTAACCAGAAATGCTTATAGCATTCTTAAACTAAACGAAATTTGCACAGGAATTTTAAATAAAATCAAACCTTTCCATAGATTGTCTCTTAGTATAAAAAAAAATTAATTGAGATTCTAAATGTAATTAACTCATAACATATGTCAACTTAGGGTTAAAATGGAGCTTTCAATGTAAATATTTTTGGAAAATTTAGAGAATGTTTATTTTTTATTACTACTTATTTTAAGCCTTTTATTTTTGTTTTTAATTGGTTGAAAGAATATATATATATATTTTTAATTCCAAACTTTTGTATATTAATATATATTGCAAAATGTTTATTTATGTATGACTTCCATAAAAATTAAGATATACATTTTGTGCTTTATTCTTTATTTATACTGATTAGAGATGGATTGTTTAAGGTAATTCTAAATTGAAATATAAATTAATGTTTTCAATTTTTTCTTGTACTGTTCAATCTAAATGCTAATAGACACTTTACACAGTTTATATACATTTTATATAATGTATATAAGTAAAGTGTCTAAATGTCTATTAACATTTCTTTATATAGACATTTTGCTTAAGTACATATATATGACTTTCTTAGCATGCCCAAGCTTAAGAAACAGTCGCTTAAAATATTAGTCGTCTTTCTTTGAGAAGTAGGTCTCTTCCGTTAGTCTTATTGTATTTATCTGACATAAAATATTTTTGATATAATCAACAGTATGACTGAGCTGTTATTTTCAATAAAAAGCTCTTCCAAATATTTCTTAATTCTGCTTTTTGACTAATTAAACTTGCTTTTGCCCTTTCGGGATTTTTTTTTTTACTTTTTGCAAAAAGAGGAAATTTTTTATAATTCCATATCTGTCATCTTCAAAATAACTGAATGTATACATACATGCTAAGTATTCAAAATATTTTACTCTAAGAGTTTTCTTAAAAAAAGTAATAAATGATCTTTAATCTTATCCATTTAGTAAATGATTTCCTTAAATGAAGCAATCACACATCCGTTTGATATTTAACTGATTTAAATAATCAAATTTAGATGTATATTCCATAAATATAATTGGTACTTATGTATTAGCCAGTCGACATTTTTCACCATAAAAATATGACATCGAATTTTGTAAATTCTAATTTTTTTTTTAGAAATAAGAAGAAAACGCAGATTTTTTTACTTATATCTTCATTGCAACAAATAGATAAATTTTTTATTTTTAATATATTTGTTGCTAAACAGCATCATTAAACTTCACATTCCTTTGCAAATGTAGTCGACAATAGAAAAAAATAAGTACCAAATAATTAACAAATTAAACAGGGTCAAATATTATGTTCAGAAGGAAATATTATGCACCATAAATTTAAATTTTATAATCCCTTAAAACATGGAAAGCAAGTAGGCTTTTTTATTACTTTGCAAACTGAAATTTAAATACACCAGTTATTTATTTCATGGGAATTAAGCAATAAAACTCCAAATAAATTTTAAATAATACAGCATAAATAATAACTCTTAATATACTTATAACTGTTTAATTGTTTTTAAGATTTAGTACTCCGTAAAAAGAATTTCACTACCATGAGTAAATTTGTATATTAGAAAATCGAATTTAGTTTAAAAGCTGTAGAATAATTTTAAGACTAAATATACATTTCTTTAATTCACCAATTTTATTTTCCATTAGTATTTTTTATTCATGCTCTTTCTAAAAGTATTTTCTAAGTACATTTTTTGAGCCAATTAAAATAAGGTATTTGAATCTTAAATTGTAGATAGTGTAGATCAATGTAGAAAAAGATTTTTTCATTCATCCTAAGTCTCAACCCACAGAATGCTCTTTCACCTCTAGAATTTTTAAATATTTTTTTCTTTTAAATTTATTGTCAAAAACATTAAAACTTCCGTTAACAATTTTCTAAGCTCCGATGTGAATATGTATTTCAAATGTATAATTAGTATTTTATAATTTAAATTAAGTCTGTTATTTCCTGAATTAATGCATTTTTATAACTTGAAGTCAGCAAGTTACATTACGATCCTTTCGAAGACCTATTATGTTTTAATGATCGCTTTGAGTGTCTAAATTTCACTTAATTAAATAATACCTTGGAGGATGGAAGCAAATTCCATGAGACATTTACTTGGCTGATTTTTGTAAATTATAAAGATATTTTCACTTTAATGGTTATGATGGCATACTCACAGGGTGCTCCTTCATTCAAGGTTCCATCAGTAGCACTCCTGGTTTCATACGTCATCATATAATGATGTATCCGCCTTTGTAGTTATTATGATGGTATTCTCACTAGGTGCTTCTTCATACAAGGTGTCATCATTAGCACACCTGGTTGAATATGGCATCATATAAAGACCTATTTATCTTGGCGGTTATAATGGCATATTCACTGGGTTCCTCTTCATGTGTCGTCTGTGGCACACCTGGTTTCATAAGGCATATATAGTTGTTAAAATAGTTAAAATAAGTAAATATTTAATAAATTCATCGTTATTCAACGTACAAAAATATCTTTATTTCAAGAAGTACATTGGTATTCCATGGATTAAAATATCAGAAATGTTGTGTTGAAAGAGGGAATCTCTCTCCTTTCTGTATAAGAAATTGTATTGATTAAGCATTTCAATTTAATGAGTTTTTGGTGTTAATAAGGAAACCTGATTGGTGAACACTCAACTTTAACAAATTTTTTTCTAAATAAATATAATAGTTTTCTGTACATAATATAAAGTAATGAATAAAGATAGATTTAATGCTATTTTATTGTTATTTTAGGTGATATGTTGCACAATACAGGTCTTATTGTTTATATTACTAATGAAATAAGAAGCAAAAAAATATTAATTATCAATATATTATTTCTGCAAAAAAAAAAAATAATAATAATTCGATCAATTTATATCAAGAGCATTAAGAAATTTCATGTATTTTTAAAAACATTAAGAATTGGTTTGGCATTGTTATTTACTTCTAAAGTTAATTTAAGGTATGCGTTGAAATATTAAAAACATTTTAAGGGACAGGATTATTCAAATACTTATTCATTTCATTTGAGTGAAAAAGTGAAACATCACTTATTTTAACAAACAGTACATTAAGTATTGTAAATCTTCAATAGGTGATAATCATGTACAAATATTCTTGTTCCTATGAATATTGTATACATATTTATCTGTTCAATGAAATATGACGATTGTTATTTTCATTTATTTTACTTTTTTTGTCAAATTATTTAAAAGAATATAATCATTTAACTCAAGAAATAAAATACATTAGCATGTTTATGTTAGTCCAATAAAACTCAAAATTATGAATTAAAACAATAGGTACCCCAAACCTATATTGTTATGAATTATTCTATTATTGTACATCATATTGTCGTTAGCATACAATACAGTTTATTTCTAAAGTGCAATAATTTTATTTTACTTATTTATGAAAAATTATTTCTTTTGATTAATTTTATAAATTACATAAGTATTATTGTGTTCTGAGAAAAATATTTTCCTCTAAAGCACCGTTAGAAAACACTGCCGTTTTAAAATGATTTTCAATTTGACAGTCTTTGAAAAATTGAATTAATTCTGAATGATTAGAAAGTTCATATCTCTGGAAATCCTGACATATGATAAGTTTAAACAGATATATCTGTCATCTCATATTTCTAATTATATTCATATGCATTCAATAAACATGCAAATTATTTTACCATCATTATCATGTATCATATTTTGCTAGTTGATATATGCTGTGGTCAATGTATTGAAAGGAATTATGAATTAATCTTATAATTTGAATATAATAGCGTATATTTGCGTTATAATATTACTGCTACATATAATACGTACAAGAAATATTCACATAACGATGATGCTTTTCTGCAAGAATTTTAAGAAAAGAAAATTTAATCCATCATTCGAGCAATTAGTAATTCGATCATTAATCCAGTTTGCCAAAATTTTAAATTATCTGAATACGTTTTTCTTTATAAGCTAAGTCTGTTGAAGAATCCTTCCGCATAATCTAAAAAATTCTCAAAATCACCATTCGAAAATTTTATACAATGTTAAAGTATCGAGGTATTTGAGAAATGACATCCATATGTTGTTTCTTTGTTTATTGTTTTTAAAGACATGACTTTTTAATTAATTTGGTCTATTTATAAATCAAGCCTACCATGAATCAAGTCTATCCCGTTCGTGAATCAAATTTGTCAGAAACTCTGGTCTTATATGTTTAAAACAAAAGGTAACAGCTTGCAATTACAAGGTAAATGAAATTTAGATGAAAAAGATAATTCCGTTAAACATGAATATTTCATAACGTACTAGATTATATAACATGATAGTATCCCAAATGAGTTATAAAAAAATTATAACCAGGATATTTAAATTTAAATAAATTATAATTTGTAAGTATCAATAGCGCAATTTTATATTCAAGTTAAAACTGATGGTTGTCTTAATTTAAGGAATTGTAATTAACAAAATGTTCATTATTTATGTTTGGTTGTCATCTGAATATCGTTTTTTTTCGGTGGGTCATATTTCTATGTATCCCGAACGGTTGTATCCTAGCAGAGCCCAAACCCTTGACACGAATAATTTTGGTTGGCGATAAATTTCATTAGTCTTGTTAATCCTAATTGGATACAATAATAAACCAAACTATTTCTAGAATTCTTATTTCGCCATTTTGTTCTGAATTGACGCTTTTTTTCAGTTTGTCCCTAAGGGTATGGGCTGGCTGTTTACCAATAA
>JAPDSC010106692.1:60814-102045 GCA_026290005.1 Latrodectus geometricus
ATATATATATATATATATATATATATATATATATATAACTTTATATCAAATATTTTAAAGGTATTCTACTTTTTATTCTGCTTCTACATCCGAGACTAAAGGTAATTACAGTTGGACTAAAGGTAATTACAGTCTAGAACCCTATAGACTCTTACTTCAAAATCTTTATAGGATATATTATTTTATCAAAAATCTAACTTAAAATTATTACATTGCCGTCTCAAGTGTCACGGTGGCCTGGTTGCTTAGGGCGTCGTTCTCGTTATCAAAAGGTGGTGAGTTCGAATCCCAGCTCAGCCGAAGATACGTCGTGTTCACTAATGGCGACTGGAGCACGTAAAATATGTCGAATCGCAATGCCCTTCATGTTTCCATTTCAAATTAATAGATCTGTGGGGTGGTTGGAGCCAGGCTATGAGTCTTCTTTGGTTTCGATCTCTAAATTGGAAGATCTAGATGGTGCTGCCATCTAGGAGCCAAAAATTGTACTTCCATCCTCGTATGAGGGTGCTCTATTAAAAAAAAATGGAAGAAGCTCACTCTCTGACTTCATTTGCCTAGTCTTGATGGGCGGGCATGGGCATTGCCAAGTGTCATTAGAAATAACAACAATAACATGGTCGTCTGAAACACAAATCTTATGATATTCATAATATCCAATCTTAGACAAATCTTAGATAATAATAAATGTTTAACAACTTAAAAGAATTACTGATTAGAATTATAAATCAAAATTCTTAGAATCATTCTTGCCTTCTCCGAAATCTGCTTCAGGAGAACAATCTCAAATCAGATGTTATTTACAACTCCTCCAAACGACCTCTGATGTTATAAGTAGACTCAATGTCTTGACCTTACAATCAACGCATATAAAATTATCCAGTCCACCATTAGCAGGCCCGCAAGTGGGCAGATTAGGTGCTTTGTTTTTGACCAGGGGTGACCTGTGAATAATAAGACAACATTGACTTTTTTAACAGTTCTATTCCAGTTTATGATTACTTAAAGATTCATGGGCTGGAGAATTTAGTCTACCCTGTGACTTGATCATGAGGAATATAATAACAACAAGAAACCGCATAGAATCATTTCATGCAATTTATTGCTTAAGTAATTTATGTGTTTAAGTACAACCCAGCTGAATACCATTTCGAATATCAAAAAGTCAGTTATGAGAATCAATTGAATCTGTTAATTATTTTCATGTGTTTCATAAACAGTGATACAGTTTTTTTTAAGTATTCATTAAGATAAATCTTTAGTCTCACGTTATTCACAATTAATAAAGAATAAGGCAGACATCCAAAACGATTAAGTTTTTTAAAAAACGTGATTTTATATAAAAACTAATTTTTGATACATTATACAATAAGTTGCTTAGATAATCATTAACATTTTGAACAGAGATTTTATTCAAAAGTGTTTAGTTTATTGTAATTATTTTATTTCTTATAAAATATTTTTCATTGTTTCAACTTAATATTTTTTTTTTTTTTTTTTTTTTTGGCAAACATTTCATTCAAATGTTTACCAATTAAGTTTTTTATGTTTTTCGATTTAAATGTTTTGTTTTACTTATAAATTTTCCCTGAACCACTTCAAAATATTAAAAATATTGGATGAAAAAAATATCAGTAAAACAAAACAGAGTATATTTCGGCTAGAAAACATTTACAGAAATATGTTAAATGTGGTATACATTTATAATTTTGCATGATTTTTATCACATTTGAACTTAAAATGATTTGCGGATAAGCCTTATTCACAATGAACAAACTTGTCACAATGTCTTTAAAATTAAAATTACAGTAATCATTATTACTTCATTTCCTTTGTTCAAAATAAACCGCAAACGATTTCTGAATTTCATTTCCAAGTTACCTGAGCTAAAATTGAAATGAAATTCAGAACTCATTTTAAAAATAAAATAATTTTTAGTAAATTAAAAAAAATGTTGAAATTCTAATTATTTCGTCCTTTTTTACATACTTTCTTTTCTCATTACTATAAATTTGCTATTATGTTATTCAATTTGTTAAGCAATACAAAGCTGATATAATAGTATTTAGCAAATATGCTGTTGATAGAGGTTTTTTAAACATTTGAATTTCCAATTAAATAATTAATAATAATGATAATTTTAGATATTTTCCTCAATTTTTATTTTAAACTTCAAATTTATGAATTCCACTGATCTATAATTTTTTTCAGTAATTGTTAGTAGCATCATGCAGCAAAATTTTATAAGTTAATAATATTATTGAACCTCTTGAAAAAATGGTGATCAAGCATAAAATTCTTCAAGAGAAAAATCTGTATTGGTGTTATCTCCTTCTCATGGAACTTTGATTTATCAACGAATCCTCGCTCTAAAAGTGAGGCAACAATTTCCTTTTAGAAACAAGTTAACGGATTTTAATTTTTCTTTGTTTTAGTTTTTAAACCTCTTAATTTCCCTTTCATTTATCTTATTTACTCAACACGAGCTATACTCCTATGAGCATAAATCTTTAAAATAGTTTTTGTTGTAACCTATCCTAACCTTTAACTTCTTTTGACTAAATAAATAGTTATCTAATTTTCTGAACACTTCAACAATTTAATTTTTACAAAATGGTAATATGATATTATCACAATACGAAAAAAAATTCATGTTACTAAATACTTCATGACTTCATTTATAAAATAGATTGATACTGAAATTGCATTGATAACATTTTAACTAACATTGATTCGTCTCAAAAATATAAAATTGTTTGCTCTGTCAGAGTTTGAATATTGTATTTAACATATACTTTTAAAAATTTTAATTTTTGAGTTGTTAAAAAGTATTGGTTAATAATCCAAATAAACAATAAGAAAATATATTAATATTATGGATCTCTTTGATTTTTGATATTATATAAGACACCGATTTTCTGTAATTAAGAGATTTAAATTACTTCCCTTGACTAATATTTTGAAATGAAACAAACTTTATTAAATTTTGTAAGAAAAATAAATAATAGAATTAAATGGATAATCTTTTATTTGAAAGTATAATAAATAAGCAGAAAACGAAACAAATAGGAAAATATAACAATTTACAATTTCCATTATGGATCCAATTACTTAGGCAAATAAAAACCAACTAAGTGTTTTTTTTTTATTTGCTATTTAGTGAAATGGAAATTGCCATTAACAATAAAGATGCTTTTAAGCAATTTTTCCAGGATCATTAAAAAGAAACAACATTTTAGAGTCAAGACAGAAATCCATTAAAAGTCGTTCATTAAATTGGATTCTTTTAGTTTAAAATGCAGACGTAGTGATTAGAATGAAGATTTAAGTACATTTTATAACAGATTTCAACAAAAACTGAGAATTAAATTGAAAAGAATATCCATTTATATAGAGCATTAAAAATCCATTTTGTAGAAATATTTTTTTATTTAAATTATTATGTGTGTTTAATGTATAAAATTATTAATAATTTTTAATGATATGTTTAGCAAAAACTGATGTATATAAAAATAATATATAAGGCTGCCAAGAATGAATAAACAGCAGTATTTTCGCTAAACTGTATAATCTTTCATATTGATTGGCTTAACTATATTGGCTTTATTTGCATAAACCTGTGTTGTCATCACAATAGGCTTATAGTAAAATCATGATCTTTGCTATATTCTTTGCTGACGTTATAGGAATAAGCAACTTAGCATTGATTGGATAAGGCCTCTATTCTGTCTGGATTAGTTCTTAGTACTTATTTGTTTCTTTTCTATAAGTATTTGAAAAGAAGTATGTAAATAAATAAATCGTAAGCCGTTTGAAAAAAATATGGTATACAGTAAGTTATAAATGTAATACTAACGAGTTATAAATATATTACTAACGAGTAATAAATGAAATACTAATATTCTTTTTCTTTTAGTCCAAAATGCATGATAAATTTCCAGTAAAAAAATTTGAAAAATAATAAATTTTGTAGCAAAACAAAATTTTTTTACAATTTTATTATATTTTTTCAAAAATATATAAATGTTTTAGTTATGAATATTTATGCATATTTCTATTATATTTTTTTAATTCATGGTATTAAATAGCTATAATATGAATGCTTCTTTTGATCAAATTTATAGAAAGTTATTTTGATAGGAATATGTTTTTATCTTAGCAGTTTATATATTTCTCAATGTATATGTTTTCTATGATGTAAACAGAATAATTTAAATTTTACTAAGCTGAAAACCTATTTATTGGAAACATTTCTTTCTAAATATTCAATTTTAACATTTTATAAAATGGTACAGTTTACAATTTAATATAAAATATTTTAATAAATCTTTCTTGTGAATGTATGTTAAATCCAAAACAAAGAAATATGTAGTTGATTTATTGTTTTTTTTTAATATTTATATTATAATAATAAATGAACTAATATAATATTTTGTATTTGATATTCATGAAAACATATTAATTTTATTTCTTATTTTTACTGAAATGTATTGGCTTTTTGCGAAGTGACCTGGGCAACCCTGGTGCTGTCCTTGAGGGTTTGAGGATGGAAGCAGTCATGGACCTGATCTGATCGAGATAAAGGGATCAGAAAGAAAAATATTTGTTATTTAAAATGAAGGACACAAAACAGTTTCATAGAACATTATTGAATCTAATCGTAACTTTAAACAAAATTCGGTAAAAATTTACTGTACGGTCGCTCTTGGCGACATTTTCAAAAAATCACCAAAAATCTTGCCAATCTGCACACACAAGGTCTGAAAATAAACAGAATATTCCATTTTCATTGGTCGATTACCATTTTGTCCAAATCCCCCCCCCTTTTTCATTGGTTGCAATCCCTAATCTGTGATTCTTCATAACTAGTTGGGTTGCCAGAAAATGTTATTTATAGTCAACTTTAGAAAATCCACCAAGAGCGACTGTACTGTAAATCTGAGCCAAATTCTGTAAAATTCAAGGTGAATTAGGCCAAACTTAATGCGTTTTGTAAGAATGATAATTTTTTATCAATAAATAAATTTAACACCATAACATAGTATATATGTCATTAAATTTACTTTCATAAGTAATTTACACATCATAGATTTTCCAAATAATTAAAAGCAAAAGAACCTTTTTGACAGTTTTAACATATTTTGTTCTTCCAATATTTAAATCTTTCTTTTTCTATTAAAGCCTAAATTATTAATAATTTACATAAGTAAAGTATAACTTTTTCAAAATATGAATTAAATGTATACTAGAGTTTCAAACTTTAAAAACAATTGCATTTACGTTAAAAAAAATCATTTACTATGTATGTAATATCAGAATACCATTTCAATATGACCATTAGAGCCTGGCTCCAATCACCACCAGAGGTATTAAATTGGAATGGGAACATGGGATACATTGAAACCCGACAAATTTTACATTTCCCAGTCGCCATTAGTGAACATGACATATTTTCGGCTAAGTCTTCATTTGAACTCACCACCTTTCGTTAACTGGAACGACGCCCTAACCAACCAGGGCACCGCTGCCGTTGAAATTACTTTTATTATATCTCATAAAAAATTATATCATGAAACATTGCATGGTTGAATTTTATTGTCTTGTCAAAGGTTATTGCATAAGATATGTTTTTCATTTCACCACTTAACTTAAATTTTATGTATTCGATAGTCATAGTCGGAAAACAAATCTAAAAATATATTGAACTAAGTTACTTGCAACAAAAAGTTAATTTATTATTTTAAACAAATATACTTAAGGTCAAGAGATTAAAAAATAAAGAATAGATTCATTACGGTTTCCTGTAAATAAATTACGATAACTTTATTATGCATGAGCCTTGTAGATATCTTTATAAAATATAATATAATATAATATAATAAGATAAAATATCTTTATATCTTACTGAGTATGATTTTAACTCTAGCAGACTAAATTTTAAATTCCAGCAATATTTTTGCATATTCCTTAATTTTTCTTTTCTTTTCTTAAAAATGTTTTAAGAAAGGTATTACGTTTAGACTATAATATCAATATTTTTTAAAAAAAACGATTATTAAGAAAATGTTAAACTAAAAAGAAAAGAAGAAAAAAATATTAGTTTTTTACACGAGTTTAGGAGTATCTTAAAATAATATATCTTTATCTTGAAACAATAAAAATAAAAAAAAAAATTATGCATGCATAATGTATATATTTTTCATGCACATTGCATATCAATGCAAGAAGCATTTTTTTAATCATGTGTATTTCATAAACTTAAATTTTGAGGTATTTTAAAATGTAATTTTTATTTTGAGGTATTTATAAATGAAATTTATTTTGAGGCAATTTAAACATAATGAAGTGGAGCTAAGATTTTTCAAAATGCAAAAGGAAACAATGAATCAGAAATAATTGTCATGCTATATATTTTATGCAATATAATAATTCACGATGTTCCTTTAATTTCCGGTTAAAAAATAATTTTATCTTAAAACCATCAGCTTGATTAATTTTAGATAAAAAATGTTATAGATATTAGTTATCAGAGTTTTTATCCGCATTTGGACAATATATAGACTAGATGCAATTTCTTCATTAATGTAGTACACTTGATTAAATTTCTTTTCTTTTTTTTCTTTAAACTTTTTTAAATTTTCATATTATTGCTACCTTAAATTTATTTTAAATGCATTTATGTATTGTTTAAGCAAAGATACTTTTAACTAAAATGTTTTTGCTTGTTTCTCTAATAGATTTCACCATTAATATTTCCATACATTTAACTGAAAATATTAATAAAGGAAATACTGGGATAAGAAAAATTCTTTTAAAAAATATAAACGAAAATTTCAAACACACCTGAAACAATGAAAATAATTTAATAAAGTAAAATAGATATAAGTGTAAAAGTCATTTAAATATAAATCTACATCTACAGTTTTATAGGTTTCTTGTAAGAGTTTAATCCTATGATTTTTTTTGTTGCTTACATTAAGGGTTTAATGATAGTTTATGTTCATTAATTTTGTAAATGTTTACATTTAATAATTTTTTTGTTTTATCAAGCCACAAACTTACTTATATATTTATGAATTTTATGTTCAACACTTTAATACTTTCTTAGCACTGATGAATGTCCATTTTGCTCAGATTAAATGTACGGTCGCTCTTGGTGTGATTTTTAGAGTTGGTGATAAATGACATTTTTTGGCAACCCAACAAATTATGACCAATCACAAATGAGGGATTTTGACCAATTAAAAATGGAGTATTCTGTTTATTTTCAGACCTTGCTTGTGCAGATTTTCGGGGTTGACGAGATTTTTGGCGAATTTTTTAAGAAGTCCACAAGAGCGACCTTACAGTAAAAAGTTTCCGTCTATTTTAGGTTTTTTTATATTTTCCATTTAAGAATTAGCTAATACATCTTGAATACTATACGTTCTCAAAATTAAAACATGTTTGAGTCTCACGTTTCTGACTCATAAAAACTGCAATATTGATAAATAGCTTTATCTTAAATTATAGAGACAATTTTAAAACTATATTATAATATTTTACCATTAAATTATTGATACTCCATTAAATTAATTTTATTTGAAAAATTTTAAAATTAATTAAAGATCACATCTATAAGTTACAGCTGAAGTTTCCATTTGTTTTCAAATCACATTTCTTTACTCCTTTACAAAAGTTTAATTAGAAAAACAGGGCTAGGTTAGTTGTACTATTTTTGTCTTCATTAAACTAATTTAACTTGTTAAACTTATTGTAAGACAACTGTTTCAAATACTTTACTTTAGTTAACTTAAGCAGTAATACACATATTTTTAGGTAAAAATATTTCCGCCTTTTTGTAAGAGAAAAAATGTAATAAAAATTGTTCAACTTATTCCTTTAATCGAATATCAAGCCATATTACTAAATGTCCTTTTCTCTAAAATTATTAGAAAATATGTTATTTTCATTAGTAAATGAATAATGTAATATTTACTCATTAAATGATAAAAATTCTTACACAGATTAGATATTCATTAAATAATAAAGTAATTAGAAAATATATTTATTTTTTTATTTAATGAATAAATCATTGCATACTCGTTAAATAATAAAAATTCTAAATTATTAAATTTATGTAATATTTTAAATGAAAACACGTCTGTGTTCATTGATAATCGATTTCTTTTGTAAAAGCTATAATGTTCCAATTTTCTATTAAAATTCTTAGGAATTTGGAACTTATTCACCAATCATTACATTTTTGCCATGTGATCCAATGAAAGGTATGTTTTTTATTTGATATAAATAATTTTTTTTTAAATTTAATAGATATGTTTTGTTTATTTTATTCCAAAAACATAGGCCAAATATATGTTCTGGGAATGCTCACTTCTTAATTTTCATTCTGATTAACCTTATATTAAGAAAATTTGATTGTATTTGACTAATTGATTGATTGACAACTGACTGATTGATTGGACTTATTGGAAACATTCTGATTATTCTTATGTTAAACTATTCATGATGATACGAAAAATATATGTATAGTAATATTGTTGAATAAAACCTTAATGCATTATAAGTTTTAAAAACGATTTGAAAAAAGATTTTTTTATTAGTAAATTCTATTTTTATTGATACTCGTTTCTCATTTAGGAAACATGAATATCCTATATTTACTAAATGACATCAAGGTTAGAAAATAGGATATTGTTTTCCTAAATGAGAATACGAGTATCAATAAAAATAGAATTTACAAGTAATAAAATCAATAAGAATTTTTTAATAGTAAAAAAAAATATCGGTACTAGTATTCTCAATTAGGAAACATAAATATCCTAACCTTGATGTCAGTTGGTCAAATATATGTGTGGTGTTAGATACAATTTTATATAACTAATAATATTTTAAACAAATATCTATAAAAAAGTTTCTTTCGTTTAAATAACTTAGTTTTATGTTTAATGTAATAAATTGTATTGTACCTTGATTGCGCAAGTTACGTTTCATTTAAATTTTTAAAAGAGAAGTAAATAACGCACATATATAATTCAACTTCAAAAGATAATTATATTAACCGTATCAAGCGCAAGATGTTAAATAGATTAATAATGCAGGAATTTATGGTGTTTCATGAAGCGTATATTCTTTGCAATACAGAATAAACTGAAATCAGTATTTTGGTTTGTGATTAATATTACCTTGGCGTCAACCCTGTTTAGATGTCAGCGTGCCTGACTGCGTTTAGGGAGATCCTGGGTTCAAATCCTGATTTGGGCATGGAGGAATTTTCTTATTTTGTCTGATTCCTGTTTTTGTCCTTTCCTTGTGTAAACAAAGTACGAATGGTTGCCTACCTTATAAATGGGTAGTTAAGGCATGTGTGTACTGAAGAAATCCGATTCCACACCAAATTATGGTTTAATTGGAAAAATAGAGCTGCGCATCCCATATTGCCAGCCTAAGTAGCAATCGACAAAAAATGGTGCCTTAATTGATAAATATTTTATTCAATTATCTAGAATTATAGGGAAGTATATAATTTATATTTTGAAACTATAATATTGTTATTATTGAAACTATATATAGATTTCTGTATTTGTTGGTTAAAATTTAGTATCAACCAAAACTTGCAAATTTTTCTGGAAAGTAAATTGAAGATTTTAAGAGCAAAGCTTTCTAAGCACAATTAAATATTTCTTTCAAATATACTATCAAACTTATCTTTCGTAAGAAACTATAATTTATAGTTAATTTTTTGCTTTGAAAACATTCTTAACTAATTAATACATATTACATGCGATAAATATGAAAATTCATATCAAACAACAAAAGAAAAATAAATCCAAAGCAAACAATATAAATCAAACAAAAGTGGAAACACTTATAGAAAATACTTGTTGTGGCAAAGAGCTTAGAATAAAATATTTCCATCTATTGAAAATGAAATGTTTCTAGAACTAAATGTCTTTGTGAATAGACCTCATTTTTAAGATGGTGCTTGAATTTCGAGAAAAAGTTTGTTTTTGGAAGGAAAGAAAATGATTTCGAAAAGAATATTCTGTATAAAGTAAATTCAACATATATTTTTAGAACCATATTTATCGTTGAATATTTGAAATAAGTTGTTTAGATTTACTTATACTTTCGGAGAGATAATGAAAAAAAACTTTTTCACAATTCTATGTTAATATTTATCAAATAGAGAATATACAACATTATAATCTGTGCTTTTATAACGTTCATTATAATGTGTTTTGCTAATTATTTAACACATCAGAAACCGTTTTTATGTAAATAGATGAATTTATATTGCTTGAGGTTTGTATTAACTTAATATGTACATCGTTAATTTTAGAAAATACAGATATTTCTGAAACACAGAAATTACAATTTATTTATCTATTGTTTGATGTCTTATTTTTAAAAAAATGATTGATGAATAATCATAAATACTAATTTCGTAAATTAGAGAGTTTTATATGTTTCTTATAAATACTTTCATGATTATATTTTGTTTATTATATATTTTCATGTGTGACATTTTTATTTGCCTAAACAAGGCATAAAGTGAATTTCCGATACCAGTTCACTAATTTGAATTTGAAAAAATAGTTGATATAAGAGTAGATAGAAAGATCTTTGATTATATTTGTCAGTTTTCGTTTGATAAATATTAACGGTCCAATAAAAAATGAATATGTGATTAAATTGTGTATGGCTTATAAATATAAGTAAAATCTTAAGTGATATTGAAATACATATGTGCATTAAAACTCATTGACTTGAAAGAAAATGTGTCTTATCATTAATAAACTTTTGCTGTTTAAACATAAAAAATTGTCTGATTTAATGATACGATAAAAGAGTTATTATATATATAGCTTATGAAATATAGTAGGGAGAAATAGAAAGAGAGGGACAAAGTGAGAACGTAGCAATTGATCTTAATTCAAGGTACATTTTGATATATAAGTTCATTATAAGTTTCCTCGGAAAACTTGATTTTGACTCAATATGTTCTCCAAGCATATATGATTTATATAACTAGGAAATATATGCATGCATTATAATTATAAAAATATATTTTTTCGTGGATGAACAACTTTTGTATAAATGTGGTTTTTATATTTCTTTGAAAGGACATTATATAAAATATTGATCCAATGAGTACTTTTCATATTTAAAATAAATTTTCATATTCAAAATTATTCATCTTCGATTATTAGAAAAATAATATTTTGCTTTAACTTTTGCATTCAATAAATTGCAAAAACATTTATTGCATTCAATAAATGTTTCTTTTAAACATTCATTTTGATTCTCAGTTGAATTTATCTTGTTAGTTCTTATTCATAGTGTCTAGACTTATGTTAATATATCTTTTCTAATAATCTTTTTTTAAATATTTAAAATGTAAACCATTTCATTTTTTTCTTAACCTTTATTTAAAATTATCAGTAAATATATTAAAATACATTTTTATGTTCATGCAGGATTATACTTCAAATCCCTCTATTAATTTATTAATTAAAAAATTAAAATTTATTTTTTTAATAGTTCCCATTAAATTTCCCAAATGTAGTCATAAAAATAGTGGTTCTAATAAAAAATTATAAATTTTAACAAGATGACTTTTCATTATCCACGATTTATTACTGTTTTTGCAGTAAATTAGTCTTCTAGTTCTGATAGGTAATAGACGTGTTTAATAGAACGGTATTTTCCTATAAATAATCCACAGCAATTCTTTTCGGTGAATAATTCACAATATGTAATTTCGCAGTATATAATCAGCAATATATAATTACGACGAAAATATATACTGCTGATAATATGGTGTCATATAAAATAGAAAAATGCACAGCATGATTAAATATATAAGAAATTGAACAGAAAAAACATTTATTATGAAAAATATCTCTTTGGATCCACCTGACAGTAAATTGAGATGAAAGCACAGGATCGATAAGGTGCGATAATTCAGAGAGAGAATTATAGTAACACTTATTGATTTTTAGTATTTAATAAGTTTTAAAATGTGAGGTTTGACATATTTTAAAAATAAAAGATATGTTTCGTCAATAAATGAATGAATGCAAAGGATTAATTTTGAACTGAATATTGCATATGCAGTAAACCACAAGCTTTATTTCTCACTTCAAATTAACACATTTGTCACCATTTTTTTTATTTGCTTTCACTATAGTTTTAGTTTAAAATTTACCGTGTAACTCAAATGTTTTCATTTGCATTTGGCGATTTTTTATATATGATATGATATTGAATATTTTTAGAACGAAGCAGCTCACACCAAGACAAATTGCGAAATGACGTTAGAAAATTGCAACTGTAATATCTTTCTGAAGAACCGAATTCATTCTTGAAGTCATAACAAGTCAGCCGTGTTATAGTGCCACCTGTTATTTATTTTATATTACCCGTTATAAGCAGTGTTTCTTTCAAAACTTTCTAGAAATCTTCCTTGATGGAGAATGTTTTTATCAGATTATCTGCCGCGACGTAATGTTCACAACAAAATTCGAAACTTTATTAACACAAAAACCACGGATTATATACAGGAATATACGGTATTTATATAGGTATTATATATAATTGAAAATACGTATTTTTTAATCTAATGTAATTAAAATGGTAGATAAAAATAAATTTTAATTAACAAATCACAAATTAAGTGCAATAAAATCAAAAATTTAAAATTATTTAAAACACTTAACTAAGAAGAGAAAATAGTCAAACTCTCTCTGGGTATCAATAATAAATAATCCAACATATTAAATTATTAATGTATTAAGTAAACACACATTTTATATCTACGCGTTTAAATTATGTGTAAATTTTTATCTATTAATTTAATAAATTTGGTAGATTTAAATTACTTAAATAATCTGTCTAACTCTTGAACCTAAAACTTACTGCCTAGGTCTTAATGTAATAAATTCTTTTGAATATTTAATAACTTACTTGTAGACATTTATTTCATTAAATCATATTTATATTAGATAGGAAAAGTTCTGTTCAAGATTTTAATCATCTAAGTTAACATAAATCTTCCTGACTTTCAAATTTAAAACAGTCTTTAATTTAAATTTCTATTCACATTCAGTTAAACAGAAAGAAAATTTATTTTTGCATGACATTAAAGTTCAGAAATATAGGTGAAACCATTGATATTTAATTTCAAGCTTCAATAATTCCTCTAAATCTCTTTCTCTGCAATCCCTAGATCTATTCAATATTTCATCAAAAATATTCCGAAGTGTAAAAACATTTTTTCATGTCAAATAATTAAACAAGAAAGTCCAACGCATCTTTCATTTAATACTGAAAACTGCTTCACTGATTACGTTTTTTATTTAAATTTCAAAATATTTGATTAGATTCTGTATGTTAAAGTTTAAGAAATAAAAAAAAAATGTTTTGTTAAAAATTTGTGAGAAATAAATTATATTTGCATTTGAGAAAAGAAAATTAAAAATGTTATTCAAATAATGATATAAGCGAAGAGTTTCATTCGACGGATGATAATGATAATTTAAAAAAAATCAAAATAATTTTTATATAGAATATCTGATAATCATCATTAAACTTGTAAACTGAAATTTCACTAATTTTCCATCTTTAATTGGATGATTAAATAGAAAGAAAATCTCACAATTTTGAATTTATTTTAAATAGGTAATAAGACAAAAACGTCTACGTAATATAACTTTGATAAATTTAATCGTTGCAATTTTTGCATTGCTTGCATATGAAAACTTAATGTTATTGATGAGGTATACTAACACAAAATTATCCAAATTCTGTAATTGTTAATAGAAATGTGAAAATATTTACCAAAATGTAGGTTATCTAAACTTTCTAACACTTAAATCATGTGGAAATATTATTTTAAACTTTTAACCTGACAGTATAAGTTCTCCTAACACTTACATTGAAGTTCACGTAGTATGACTGGTTCACCTTAAACAGTTTTATTAAAAACTGAGAAATAAGCTAAAAATAACTTATTTAAAAAAAAATAAAAAAAAAATAAAAAAAAACACAATGATTACTGACTAATTTAATATGAAACAATAATTCTGTTTTTAAGTAAAAGTTTTTAAAGTTTAAGAATACAACATTCAAAAATTACAAAATCAGAATTACTTTTCGCATTGAATGTTCTTAGTTAAATTATACTTTTTCTGACATAGGAAGAATAATTTTTTGAATTAAAATTATTGCATTTGTGGTAGAAATTATAATTCTATTATCTTTAGATCTTAGACAAATAACACTTGGGCCTTTGCCGGGTTTGGACTTTTTGCTGGACATAGAATTTCTTTTGGTTGACTTCATTTGACTTCATTGATTTTCGACAGACTGTTTAGAAAGTATTTGAATAGTTCTTGTCTTTATGTGTGAATTTATAATGGATAATGCGTACTATTAAAAAAATATTTTGTTTGCTTATTACTCAGAGAGATTTCTTCGTTCAAATGAGAAAAATTATGATATTTAATTTTCGATGTCCAGTGTGCAATGAAGAAAACATTTAAATTCGGTTGTTTTTTTTTTAATTGTAGAATATGATACCGATATTTCATTTGCTGTATCTAAAAAGCTTTTGGTGTTGCATTTATTTTTTATGATGATATTTTCTTATCAGTTTCAATTATTGCCAAATTTTTTAATTTGTTGTTGTTCATCTCGACAAAGAAAATAAGTAAAAAAATGAGTTGAGTAATTGCTTAAAAGGAACAATATTCAGATAAAATTTTCATGAAATTCTTTATATTTGTATTGATAAAAAATGAATATTGATTATATGTGTTATTTATATTATCATTTTCTTTTTCATTTAGAATACATTACTAAAAAATTAAAATAATATTCAAATTAATAAAACAATTAAAGTCATCATTGAACTATTAATTATTTAATTTTTATCATGAAATTCTTATATATTTGCATTTATAAAAAATGCATATTGATTAGAATAGTGTTATTTTTATTATTATACTTATTTCATTTAAAAATTGTTAATATAAATGAATGAATACTCAAGATATTAAATGAATCAAAATTATAATTAGACTTTTTATCTATTAATAAATGAATAGCATATCATGATTATCCTCATGCTAGCCGAAAACGAATTTTATTTCTTTTTTGAAACAACACTATTAATGTCTCAATGTTATTGAGACTGTTACAAAAGGGTAAACAGTAAAGTGTTCATATATTTTAAAGTCGTTAAGAAGTTGTTTATTTTCCCGATAAAAATGTATAAAGTAAAAAATATTAATATAAAATATGAAAAACAAAATATTTAAAAACATTAATTTTTAACTTTATCGAGATACAGTTTTTTTAAGACGGAAATGAAAATATTTTATATTAGTCGTAAAAGAAAGAAGTACAAATAAAATACAAAATATAATAAAAAAAACATTGAAATTAAAAATATTAAAAAAGTTTATATTTATTTTAAGTGTTGTTCTACATTCTGGCGTCATTGAAATTTACTTGAATATTTTTTATTAAGCTGTTAATCTCTTTACTGACATTTTTTTAAAACTGAATATTTCTTCAGCTGATAAAAAGTTTTCCTTCATTTTTAACTCTTTTTAAAAGTTAATTAAAAGAAACACAATTTTCTGAAATCTGCATTGCTTTAAAAGTACGGAATATTATTTTATCAGTAGGGTAATAGGAATTGCTTGCAGTAAAAAAATTAGGTATTTTCTTTTTAATTGTTTTTAAATTTCAGAAAAATGTGAGTATATTTGCTCCGTCAGATAAAGTGTGTGTGCTTTTATTTTTATTTTTCTAGAAATACTTTTTATGTTTCAAATAGTATTTCTAAATACATTCAGCTATCACTTACTTTGTTATAATTTATACAACAGATTTTCCTTACACTTAAGGATTCGTATTACACTTTTTTCATTAATAATAGAACTCTATTATAGATTAAATTCCCTTTTAAAGCAAAAATCAAATGATTTCAAAAGTTAATATTCGAATACATACAATTAATTTACAATACCTGTCTTTAAAATAATACATATTTAAAAAAAAAAAAAAAAAAAAAAAAAAAAAAAAAAAAAAAAACTTCTTTATTTTAGCATGCGTTTGATATAAATCACATACTTTATTTTGTTAAAGAAGTTAATTATAATTGTATGTAAACAATTACGTTTATTTCATATGAGCGTTATATAACATTCACTTTAAATTAATAAAGTAAGTTTTTGTTATTTAAGCTACTGCACACACATACATAAACTACATACTTTGGATGAAGCTATATTTTCGTTTAAGATGTCTTTATTTTATAAAAAAAAATATTTCTTACTGCTATATATCTATCGTGTTATCTTCGTATTATATAATGTCATTTATGTTAATAACCAACATATTCATAAAACTATAATATTGTTAATTAAAATTTCTTAATCTTTATTTATATTTGTATTACATATGTATAACATATTACAGTGGTGGGTGAAATATTGTAGAACCATTCAGTTATAATTACGTAGTCCTTTTAATTATTCTAAATACTCTAATAGATATTTCGAAGTAATAGATTTATACCGAGGCATTAGTTAAACATAGCAATAATTATAAAATAAACCATTTATTAAACAGTATTGAAAAATATAAAAAAGTTTAATCTATATTTCAATATTTATAACTAAGAGAAAAATGTTTGTATAATTCAAAATGTTATTCGTGCAGTTAAATGACATATTTATTCTTTTTAAAGAATGAATGATGTAAATAACTCCTTAATCCCTTCTTGGAAAGAGAACAAAATATACAATATAGTACAAGTTAATGCAACCAGTTATTGATAGCATCAATAAAATAACGTAGAAATTTAGAGATTAATTTCTGAAATTAAAATCTAATAATATTTTATTAATAAGAGATATTTAACAAACATAATACATACAAATAATTGCTATATACATTCCACAAAAACTTTAACTTTATTAAAAATATTAAATGACATAACAAAGCTTAGCCTAGATGAATGCTAAAGAAATGCATTTGATTAAAAAATAATTCATAACAATGTTAAAAATAAACTCATTTTTATAATTAAAATATATGAGTACGTTTACACTATTTCACAGCATACAAATGTAAAGATGACGCAGACATACTTAGCATGTGTTAAATATCCTAAATTTTGGTCCAAAAACTCAGCATGTATTTTGTTATTCTTACTAAATATTTTTAAAAGAAATATTATTTTTGATGCTTTCATTTAACCAATTTATAGCATTAATAAATTGTAAATCTATTATGTTTCCTTTTTCCTATGTTTCCTTTTTAAACAATAAAAATAATTAATAATATTTTAGGAGTTACATAAATCAGTTCTTCCATTCAAAAGACAATAAAAGATGAAGTTGTTTTGTCTATGCTTTCAAAATCTATTTGCGATAGTTATACAAAAAAGAAAGCACACATTTTGTATTTATTTTTATTAATATAAACAAGCTGCCTTTCCTTTACATTATGAGAATAATTTGAAGAGTAAGCATTTTTTTGTAGTAAGGATTTTTGTGCGTGTCGCTTAGTATCTTCACTAATATTAATGCAGCTTATTTCTTTAACATTTTAGTCACGTAGGACACGTGCTATAAATTTTAGACTCTAAAAATACTATTTGTTTCCTGCAGCTTTTTATCACTTTCAAAACAACATTATGTAAAAAGACAGACGCAAGCTGAAATAAGTAACTTGTTTTGAATTTTAGGTCTTTGAAAGACTTGTATATTTTTAATGTCGAAGTTGTCAAGTTATGAAATTTTAATTTTTTATACTTTTCCCTCCAATGGCATTAGGCATTTTTGAATTATCACAAACATGACTCTGCGTTTCAGTGAAAACATTTCTTGAGAAATTCGTATGCATATACTTATGTTATTTTAAGTACAAGAATATAAAAAAATATGAATTGAAGTAAATGTACAATATGTAATGAACAGATCTCGCTTAAAGCATAATTACCTCCACTTTAAAAATAAAAGTATTTTTACATTAATATTTAATAAATAAAAACGTTTAATTTAAATGCATAGGTAAAAAAAATTTAAAAAATTGTAGAAATAAAAAAATTAATTTAACAGTTTTGATGAAGAAATTTTTATACTTTTATGCAAATCAAACAATAGCTGAAAACTTACTTCTTTCAAAACAAATGTGGTAGTATATTTGTAATTATTAATATTATATCCATAAACATATAAAAACATCAAATATATCTAAAGAACTTTATCAGCACATGTGCATCATTTTTTATGCAAGTAGCTTCATATTTAAAACTTTTGCTTCTACATTTGCATTTACTTATGGTGAAGTAAATATTCTCTCTCTCATTGTCGCCATAGTAATATATTTGTAGTGCTTAGAGGAATGCGACTTTTTCATAATTTTTTCACCTCCTTTTCGAATCTCTTTGTAAATGTATTTTTTTTCAATAATGCAGACTTTTAAAATCTTTGTTTTTAATATTTAATTAATTTGTGGAAGTAAGAAAATTTGTATTAAAATTGAAGTAAAAATTTGTAGATTTCTGACATGACTATAATAACTGAAAATTTATATCATTATAAAAAATTTAGCACTTATTTATTTTTGATATATTTACAAATAAATCTTAATTTTTTTTATTAAATATGTCTTACAAAAAAAATCAAATTGTTTCTCAATTATATCAAATCATTACATTAATGATTTGCTAAAATTCTGAATTTTAATTAAAATAAACTTTTGTTTAAAATTTCTAACTTTTTTATTCCTTTTTCTGTTTATAATTCTAATTACTTTTTTCATTGTATAATTTATTATAATAATATGAATGTTATAATGATGGTTTTTAAATTTTGTGTTAAAAATGGCAACTGTTTATAATAATCCTGATTATATCATACTGTCGATAAAAATCATATAATTAAAAATTTACAATTAAAGATAATTAATAGAATCTTCCAAATAAGTTTTTAAATTACATTTTTGTTATAAATTATTTTGATTTAATTATCAGTTTTATAATATAATTTTTTCCACAAATATTATTAAAAGTTGAAATAATTTCTTTAAGTTCCTTAGATTTCAATGAAGAAAAAATCTAGTTGATGATTCACATATTAATAAGTTTTATTTTATTTTTTACATAGAAATTAATTTTATGTTAACACTCACAAAAATAATTAAGACTATGTATTTATTTAAAATTTTGTTTTTCAATCTTTATTAATTTAATGCTTATCAAGAAAAATTTTTTTATATCTCTATGTTATGCAACTAAGGATGCTTATAAATTTTGTATTTTAATTGTGCAACATTATAACAAAAAAAAAACTGAGTTTTATTTCAATACAAAAAGTTAGATTATCAGATAGTTTATTTGTATATATCTTATATTCATAATTCACATAATCAGTAAAAGTTTCTATTGAAATATAATTTACTAATTTAAATAAAAAATAGTTCTTCTCACGACCAATTTTCGTTCGGAAACAATAATTTAGATAAATATTGATCACAATATATTTTTGAACTGTGCCTTCAGTGAAATTCATTTAAGAAATAATAAATAGAAATTATAGTTTCTTGGATTTTTTCCAATAATGAAAATCTAGTAAAAATATTAAGAGAGGGGAAGTACACACACACAACAAAATTAAATATTAAAAACATGTTTAAATTTCAAGAATAATGCGTGTGAAGTTTTTATTTAACTCCTTAATAAAATGTTTAGAAACAAAATCACTGCATGATTATATTTTCAATGTTTTACACATGTCATATACATGTGAAAAAAAATTAGAAAATTGGC
Source organism: Latrodectus geometricus (assembly GCA_026290005.1). Classification (NCBI taxonomy): domain Eukaryota; kingdom Metazoa; phylum Arthropoda; class Arachnida; order Araneae; family Theridiidae; genus Latrodectus; species Latrodectus geometricus. The sequence continues at coordinate 80,664 of JAPDSC010106692.1, forward strand.
TGCAGGCAAACACATTGCTTGTCTGAAAGCATTATGTTTGAATACATTTTCTTCTACATTTAAGGATAAAAATTTAATCGAATGTGATTAAAATTCCAATTGTTATACACAAAAAACTATAATAATTGTTATCACAAAATGTTTAAATTTTCATGATATTTTGCTAATGATAGTATATCAGTTAATGTAACTTACAATAGTTTAATATTTCCAGGAAAAATGTTCAAATTTACTTCGAAGAGAGAGTAATTATGTTAATTACAATATTCATTAATAAATACATTAATACGTCAAAAACTAAATCTTATATCTTTTATTAATTGAAGTAAAATATTAAAAAATATTTGAAGATCTAAAATTTATGCAAAAAATTTGCTCTTGTGTCTTTGCGACTAAATTTCTATTCTTCATTATTTTTTATTATTATCATTTTCATTATTTTCTTCATTTTTAATTTAAACAATATAAATCTTATTAAATATTTTTGTTATTAACTATTTTTCAAATATTTTAATGAGCTTTTATTTTTCTAAATCCATTAAATAAAGTTGAAATAAACTATGATGCAGATAATAAATGATATACCTGCATTTAATTGATAACATTATAAGCAATATTTGGTTTTACTTGAGCATGCGTGAAAAGTTATTATTCCAAGTTAATATTAACTACATTGTGAAAAAATTTTATTCATGCAAGTTGAATGTTTTGTCTAATCAATATAAATTGCAGAATCAATATAATCAGCATAAATTGTTTATGATATAAGTTTTTTAATGTATTCTAATAAAAGATCTGTTTACTTTTAAGTAATCCAATATTACACAACCAGCTTTATGTGCATTTTCCAAGTTGTCTGGCAATAATTAACAATATATAAAAATACAACAAATATAACAATATATAACAAAATATAACAATATACTGACATCGTTAACGCTTAGAATCCAACTTTTTAGCAAATTTTAATTAATGTAATTTAAAAAAAAACTCTTAAATTATCCTCATAATAAATTAGATAATGCAACCTGTTTCAAACGTCATAAACTGTTGAATTGTTTTGCTCCAATTTAAAAGAAAGTCAAACTTAATAATTGTAATGCACTTTACATCCGTCACAAAATTTGTTCTTTAGTAATAGAAACTTACAGAGAATAATTTAGTAAAATGAATTTACTAGTAGGTCTTCTTCCATTTGAACAATATATTTGCTAATTAAAAGTATATAAATTTTTAATCATGTAGTGTATGCATAATTCTCTCATATTATTGTATTACTTAAGACTTTAAATTTCCTGTGTGAGCATAGCAAGGTATGTATAATTATTTAAACTTAAATATAAATCCAGGCACAATACATTGTAATGTGTATCGCAATGACCAATATGATGATTCTGACGCTATTGATTGTATTTCAATGTTCAATTTTTAAATTCTGAATTATAATGTTTGAATATAAGATAATAATTGCTAGTATAAACTAATTAATAATATATAACTATCATTATATTTTATTTTAAGAAAATATTAATTTTTGGTATTTTTATATTTTAAAATATATTTTTTTTAAAGTTTTATTTATAAATAATTATTGTTTAATTAACAGCTTGATTAAATATGCTTTTTTAATCATGTTGCGAAAAAAGTACTTTTGATGGGAAATTGAAGAAAAAGAAATAAAAAGGATTGATAAATACCTCAGCTTAAACTAACTATGCAACAAAATAACTGAGAAAAATAAGTATTAAGTACTGATACGACCCTAAGGAATGTAAATTTGCATGACATTAACAGTTTTAAAATGTTATTTATGTCTTTATTACTCATGATGGAACTCAAAGATAAGACCTTTTTTTTAAAAAAAAATGTACCATAAATTTCTTTTCAGTTAATGAGGCTTATAAAACAGTAAATTTGCTTACACATCTGGCTTGAATTCTGTTAAATAAAAAATGCTCACATTTGTTAGTGAAAAATAAAAAAAAAAATATCATTTAATGAAATTTAGTGAGCTAATGAGAAAGGACATTCATTACTTAGAAATTTTAATTAATGAACACACATGGATTTGATCATTTCGCTAAGGAACAGAAATTTAAACTTGCAATTTGTTTTTACATGTACCTAACTCTCATCATCAAAACTATATTCTCCTTTCAGTATATATTTAAATAAATCCATGCTTTGAAATGCAAATATCATGATTGTGCTATATTATCTTTGCTGAATATGCTAAAATCTATAGAATAATTCCTTTTTCTATTATGAAGATTTGAAAATTAGTTTTCGACAAACAATTATTTTTTGTGAAAAATATTTTTATTATTAAATTAATTTATGTAAATTAATTATAATATTCCAGGGAGTATTTTATAGAATTTTCTATTAAATTATATTACAATTATATTTATTTTTTAAAAATGTATTTTAGAATTTAATTTAAAAATATATACAATAGTTAAAGCAAATAATAAATTATTCAGCGCTAAACATAAAATTCTACATATATGTATCTTCGAATTCGTTCTATATGCTTGTGTTAATAAGTGGTTTTATGACATGAATGTTTTAGATTAAAATTTACTGTAAAATTGAAATGCCAATCATAATCATTTATGACTTGATATAATTCTAGAGAGAGAGTTTGATAGTTGCAGTTCAAACATATTTCAATTGTGTTAAAAGGATCTTTCTGGATTAGTTCAGTTCTGTAATTATCTACAAAAAGGTTCTAATTAATTGTTTATCTCTTTTATACATAATTACGTTATTCATAGACATTACTGGAATACTGAAAGTTTGTTTCCGTTAAATGCAGATAAAATTCAGCTATAGTACTATTTAAAATATCTAAGCTGCTGACATTTTATAAGAACTGATTTATGTTATTGCTAAAAATTATGAATAACCTATGTAAAAATCATAATATATTTTCTGAATTTCGTGAAAGATTTGAATTTATAGGATTATTTTATTTTTATCATATCAAACACAGTATTTTGTAATTTTAAATAAAAACAAATATACATCTGTTTTATTAAAAGCTAAAAGTATTGTTCTCATTCATATAAATTTTTAAATAGCAAAAAAATTGCTTATAAAACATCGTTTTACGGCAACAATCTGTAAAAATGTTTCATGTACTGTAGATTTTTGATAAAATCCATTTAAAATATGGAAACGTAATTACATTCTTTGCTGCAGATAATTACCGTGAAACAGCCTACCTACTTACACCACACCTACAATGCAATATAATAAACAATATAAATGGTAAAATATTTTGAACCAATTTTTATAATAAAGACAGTTTTTAATAATTAATTATACTTTACAAATTGCAACTTCCCTACTGCAGTTATAGATTTTAGGGATTAAACAGACTGAAAATAAGCTTTTAGTCTTCACATTCCCTAGATTAATATTCTGCGTGATACAAAAAATAATACCGTTCCATTTGTTATTGGCAAAATTTATCCCTAAATTATTAATTAACTTGCCTTCAACTGTGATCAATGGGTGTCGATGTAAAGGAAATAGCTTTTAATGACACTAGATAATTTAATTTATTTTCTCTTATCTAGTCAGAAAATTTATAGGATTTCCGCCCATAACATTGCAATAAACTAGAGCAAATTCATTAGTTTAATTATTGAAACTACCACACAATAAATGGTTCTTTTAAAAGATAAAAATTAATGATGAAGTTACTCTTCTCTGATGGTGTAATATATTTTTCTTCTATTTTAAGAAGAATATTTTTACGTATTTTACGTGTAAAATAGCTAACGGATTGACTAATTGATTTGACAGAAAATGAATTATTATTTCTTTTCCTTTAAGGAATATTGCATTGTTGATAAAATTATGATTACTTATGCTTACTATAAGACAAAAGTATAGGTTATTTATGAAAAAAACAATTGAATTGAATATATTATTATATATATATATACATACTATATTTAATTTAAAATATCTTGAGTTTTTAAATAAAAAAAATATATTAAAAAGATCTTATAGTTACCAGTAGCTTAATATTTAATACAGTATTTTTAAAATAAATGTAATCTATTTTTAAAGTATTTCATAAATTGATTAATACAAAAGACTTTGATTCATCAGTAAGATTAGGTAACAGAACTAATAAGCAGAAACAATCTTTTTAAGCAAGGTGAAAAAATTAATTATTTGAAAAAATTATTTTGTATCTTATGTATCTTTATTTACTTGTTTAAAAATTGGGTATTAAAAAACTTATATACAGTGATAACTATATTAAAAAGCCTTAAACTATTAAATACTTTTTCACTTTTAAATCTAAAGTCATTTATTTATATTTTTTTTAAATTTTTAGTCTTTATGAGGAAATTTTATTTTATTAGTTTCTGAATATTTTAATTACTATAAATGTAATTAACAAAATATTTAGAAGGTCCCTTTTCAATTTTTTTAAAAAGACAATTTTATTGGAATAAATACCTTAAATAACAATTTTGAAGATCTTTTCACTAATATTAAATTACATCCCATGTTGATAACATAAATGTTTCAGATTTAATGAACTTAGCAAACTATTTTTAAACTATATTTATTGAAATATATTTCAAGGTTTATTAATATTTTAATTCATAAATTTCAAATACATACTATTTATTATAAGCAATTATAATTCAAGTTTAACCACAAAAAAACTATTACTTCCTATATATTTTCAAATAATTTGAAATATTTAAAAATATTTAGAATTTAAAAAATTGTTTCGATGCCACTATATGCTGAAAAATCATTTTAATCAAAATAGTTTCAATGGGTAAATAGTGAAATTTATAGAATATCAGTCACATTTAGTAAAATAAATTAATAAATATTAATAACAAATATTAAGTAAGTACATAATCTAATGTCCATCTAAAATAAATAAATATTTTAATGAGAAATATCTCTGTAATATATTAACCAAGAGTTGGGTTACATTATTTCTTTACTAGTAAACTAATATTTCTTTATTGGTTTTGGAAACAATCATAAAATTTTATATAACCCAAGGGATATTTTTTCAATATATTTTATTGATGTATGTAAGACATAAAACTGCATTCCTGGTATATTCTTACTTTAAATTAATTTCCTACTTCTACTATGTATATGTAGTAGGCTATTTATATATATATATATATATATATATATATCAGAAATTTTTAATTGCGATATTAAATTATGTATATTTTTTTTAGTTAGAAATTTTCCTTATATACAGATAAGTATCACATGCAAGATTTTGAACAATAAAATATATATTTTTTACATATTTTTCAAATTAATTAATTAAAATTTTGTAGTTAATATTTGAATTTTAATCTTATCAAAATTTCCAAATATTGCATATTATTTACTTAAATTTCTTATTTAAGTTGAAACATTACGAATCCAGAATTCAATAAATATTGTCAATATTCAGATACATATATATGTTTAAATTAATGCGATTAATTTTATTAATTTACTTATCCATTCATATGTTATCCATCAAATTAATTAACACATTATATATTTTATTTCTTCCTAATAAATACTTAAATGAAAGAAATATTCCGATTTCAAAATAAAAATGAGCTTTTATTGTTATTTAATTTGGCTTTAATTAACATGATTTCTTCATTTTCAATACTTACTGCTAAGAAATAAATTTTTTTTAGTAAAGGTCATAAATATTTTAGATATGTGAAAAACAGTTGAATTCATTTCTAATTAAAGTTATTTGAGAATTGTTCATATTATATATATAACAATATTATTAATTAACTTATTCTTTATATATATTACATCTTAATTATATTATGCAAATTTGTGTAATTTAATTTATAATAAGACTTTTTTGTTTAACGTTTGTTAAAGGAAAAAATAAGCAGAAATAATGTCAAGAATTCATATAAGGTGAATAAATATTTCGTTGCATATGATAAAGAGATTACCTTAACATTACCAATTATAGAATTATATAGATATTATATTAATGTTAGCAATTACGAAATCATACAGACATTATATTAATAGTGAACAATTGCAGATATTTCAATTTTACGATGAAAAAGATCAGAAACTGTTGATGGCTTTCAATAATAAAGTAGACAGAGATACAAATTTAATGAAACTTTGCATATTCTTTTGTTTCTGTCCGTGTGGCATAACCTCTGATTATTTAATTTTTATAATTTATTTTTCTTTTCCCAATTTTTCGTAAACATTTTAAACTAGAATCATTTGCAGGTCTAAGGCAATAACTTATGGTCAATTGTAAATTATTTTATAATAATGATGACTTTTATTTTTTTGATGAAATTGTTTTTTTTAACATGATAAATTCAAAAGTGAAGACTACGAAAATTTTCAAATTTGTTATAAGCATGAATTTATTCAGTTCATCATTGTGATCATAATATAATTTATATTTTTTGAAATAAAGTTAAGTTGATACTTTAAACTATTTCTGCATTCTGGTGTAAACAAAAAGAGTTTCATAGCTCAAAACAAATTTGATTATCTCAATTAATTTTGTAGAAAATTTATTGAGCCATCTTGTTTCATTGTAATGGAATTTATGAAATTAATTATTGAAGCATTCAGAAATTAAGACATATTCATTTAGTTAAGTTAAATATTAGAAGCAATCTTTCTTCAACATCTTTACTATTCTTTTTACATCCAAAAAAACTAAATACTGAAAAACAATGTTTTGAAATCAAGGGCCTTTCTTGCATCAAAATAAAAACTCTTAATGGAAAATATTGTAAAAAAATTGTGTTAATATACGAAAAAAAAATAAATAAATAAAAAAAAAATAAAAGCTGTTTTTTTATGTCGAAATTACCCTACTATGCAATAGAGAGAAAAATATTTTTCCTTATATAATTTCATTAAAATTTCCACTATTACAATACTGCTGGAGAAATAAAAAGTGCTCATTCTCCAACAACATTGCTTCAAATGTAATATGTTGGGTTGTAATAGTTGTATACGCTCAAATTCAATAAGTTTAATTTTTCAATGTAATATAGACTGTTCAGGTTGAAATGTTATAGCTTAGTTTGAAGAAATTAACTGAGTTAAGGCATTCCATATTAAATTTATTTTGGTACTCCCTGTTTTATTTTAATCTTCAACCATTATCAGTGATAATAATAATGATGATTTCTTAGAAACGCATTCTTACAATACCATACAGTGTTGAGTTGTCTTAATTTTACCTATATAAAAATCCCCTAAATCAATAAACATTTTTTAAGTAAAATCAAAAACAAAATAGTTAAAATTTAGTTAGCAAAGGTCTCTTAATGACCGAACAAATAGGTTATGTATTGTAATTTTATACATGCATAGTTAACAGTTAATTTATAAATACATTTCCACTTAAAAGGTATTTTTTCCCCAAAACTATAAATTTTGAGTGCTTTTGATAAAATGTAATGCTCTCCATTACATTTTATCAAAAGCACTCAAAATTTAATGTTTCGAATATTTTTAATTAATCAATCACATTTTGTTCTGTTTTTAAATTATATTTTATTCAGCAGTTTGAAAATTTCCTTGTGTAACTTTCTAGAGGTAATACTACGATTGTTTATATCTCTATATTCTATTATTTAATATTTTTTGTAAGATTTTTACTATTATATCCTATTCCCAGACTTTAATATTCAACAGTCGTATTATGCACTAAAGTGCATTTGTATTCTAATTTTTCAAATTCAATAATCCTGTATTACATAGAATACGTTAAAATTCAAAAGAAATAAATAATAGAAAAAAAAGAATAACTGAATATCTGTAAAATAACTTTTGGTATATATATATATATATATATATATATATATATATGTATAATGAGGAACAAATGAGTAATCTGATTCAATTATGGAATGTATGTACTTACTTTATTATACTTGAATTATTTTGGCAATACATAGAGAATACAGGAAGAAATTTCAAGGGATATTTTTCAGGAAATAAATGTATAAAATTTATTTTCAAATTATGTTACTGAATATAATTTAATTTTATTTGTATCATTGTGAGCAATAATTATTGAAATAAAAATATATCTCCTGAGGTATAAGGTTACTCAGTTTGAGTTGTCTCTATGAGAAACAAATCTTGTTAAAGTATATTTCACAACTTTGTTAACCTCTGGAGATTAGCATATGATTTTCTGCGCAATTTATTCCATTTACTTGTTACATAATAATCTATAAATTGGATGTTTTTGATAATTTCTTATTAAAAGTTTTATTATTGCAGACTGCCATTCAGGCATTATTTATTTTAAGAAAATATATTTTTAATACATTATAATATCATAATTTATTGTTTTAGTATTCAGGTAAACATTTAAAAGTATTTGTATGTTCTCTTTTTAACAAAATGTTTATTATATGTATGATAACATAATGTTTTCTTTTTAACAATATGTTTATATCAATGTAAATCATTGATATTTTACTAAGTAGATTGTAGTTACTGATGGTGAAGAAGACATAATAATTAAATGTACATAAAACACAGTATATATAACTATTCACTATGTGAGAATTTCATAAGTCTTTACTATATTTCATGATTTTGATAATCTACATATTATTTCGAACTCTTAAATTTTCAAATTTGTTTTAGAAATTCATTTAAGAAAATCCATTTGAACATCATTTAAAAAAAGTCAATTCAATACCAAAATCATTTTTATAAGAATGAATTACAAAAAGATAATTAACTGGATTTGAAACTTTAAAATCAACATAATATATAATACAATTTAATGAACATTCATTTATTAAAAATTATTTAGTAAATTAATAAAATTATAAAAACTACATGAATTCAGATCATTACTTAAGAAGTAGAAATGAATTACTTCTATTCGTATTTTTCTAGTTTTAAGGAAAATTTTGCAGTATGAGCATATTCACATTAACAAATGCGAAAAATAGGTGATTTACAGTCAAACGTTTTACAAGAATTTATAAAAGCATGATTTTGTTCTGATTATTGATATTGAAAAGAAAGAAAGAGCAAAATCATAATAATACAAAATATCAAAAATTCTTCTGAGGGATTAAAGACAATAAAGTCAATCCGTCTGACTCACTGTATGATGGAAATTTCATAAAACATTGATAAATTATAAACGTAGCAGACATCTTATGCATATCTATCTTTTATATGTGTGTAAACATTTGTCAGTAAACAGACCCTACTAGAATTTTACAATAGTTGTGTTATTTATATAATATATATATATATATATATATATATATATATATATTATTTCTAATGACGGGCACCCTTGAGCCAGTAAGTACATTAGCCCATTTGCCGCAACAAGGCCGGTAATTGCTACTCATTTTATCGTTACCCGGTGGGCATCTGTGAACCAAGTCACTGAGGTACTAGTAGCATCGCCCACGCCACACCACCACAAACCCGTTTATAGGGCGGGCCACTTTAATCCATCATCTGAGGAAAGAAACACAGAGAGAGAAAGTACATCCATGCCCGAGCCGGGATTCGAACCCAGGTCCTCCCCATCCATAGTCAGTTACACTAACCACTATACAGGTTGGGCGGCAAAAAATATAATTTGTCAGTCTTCCAAATTAAAATCCGAATCTTATATTTTAGCCAATGTATCAGTGATGAGTAAATTATGACGCCAACAAATATCACTCTGCTGCTGCTTTTTAGGGTCTTACTTACTTTCGATAGAGTCAGGTGCAACAAACTAATAGTAAAGCTACACGTTGGTTTAGGTGTAAGCGGTAGCGTGATTACTCGGATTCCGGATTTCTTACATAATTGAGGCAGTAAAGACTTGGTGATTGTGTATCTTAATATTTTTAACTTTATCAGGAAATGACAGAAGACTCCATACTACGTGAACTCTTTTTGCTTTATTTTTGGCTGGTGTAGAGAAATTTATATCTAGGAAAAACATCATCATCATTTTTTCAGATGATATTGTCCTTTGGGGTTCAGGCACCGATGTTGATTCTGAGGAGAAGACTCTTAACATGCTTCTTTCTAGTATTGTGGCTAAGCACAAGCTAATTATCTTTCCAAATCTTGTGAGAAAACACTCAGGTATATTTTTTTTGTTGTTGACTCAGAGTTCACCTGTAAACTGATCTGAATAATTTGATAGAAAAGGTCAAAAATCTACTCAATGATACTTCTGAATTATTTATCGGGATAGAATTGTTGTGCTGGTTCAGCCACTCTCAGAGCTACTTTCAACTCTCTGTGGCCAGACCGATATATATATATATATATATATATATATATTTATTTATTTATTTATTTATTTATTAAACTGAATATTGGGTTTAATTCATAAACAAATCGGTTGTAAAAAGAAAAACTTGGTTTTAAATGTTTTTTAATTTGGATTTTTGTTAATAATAAATATGAATTCCTTTCCAAGAAACTATAATTTACAATAGACAAAAATCGTAAATATTACTTCAGTTGCCATCTTCTTTGATTTTAAATAAATAGATTTTAATTAAATTTAAAAAGTCGACTCAGATCGGAAATATTTTATCAATTATGAAATTATAATTTGCAACTAATGAATTCTTGGATACAAATAAATATGTAATAAATATAAAAATATAAAAATTCATAGACACAAAATACATAATTAAATTCAAGAAAATATGTATATATTTCTTCTAGTGCATCGAAAATTTTGAGCATTCACATTATTTAAAATTATTTTTTTACATTTAGGATATAATGTATCTATATTTTAGAAAATATCATGATTGTTTGAATTAAAAATTTTAATGTTAAAATTCCCATAATATTTGAATGGCCGTGGTGGTTGTAAATAGAAGAGGCGTCTTTCTCATTATCTTAGTATAGTGAGTTCAAATCCCTGTTTAATCGAACTATGGAAGATCATGGTAACTATTGAAGACTAGGGAATGTAAAATATGTCGTACTCGCACTCGTGCACCTATGCACATTGCTACCTTATCTCAGGAATAGTCCCTTGTCATGATGAGAATATTCCGGGAGAAGCAGCAAGTTTCCTCTCTTCACTAAATGTCGCTAACTTGAGTACATCTTTGAATGGAATTTGTGGTTATTAATAATTTTCCCCTTCTAATATATCTCACTTCTTTAACTTCAATGTTTACATTGATCTAGCGTAATTATGTTGGGCAAGAAGGGCGATTGAAAACACTAATAGCAACAATGTGTAAATATAATGATTTTACTTATTGGTTACTTGTTATAAAATTGTTTATTTTAATAATTTATACAAACATTTACTTGAAACTAATTAATATTTTGTTACTGTCTATCAATTAATTAATATAAATTTATAAAATCCTTACGGCATATAATGAAATTTTTGTTTTCCTTATTCCTAATAAAGGAAACTATAATGACAGACACCTATTTCTGTGTATTGAATTCAAGCATGTATTTCTTATCAATCTTCATTAAGCACATTGCCAATGTGAAAGCATGTACTTTATCTGATCGGTTTGTATCTAAGCAGTTACTTTCTGCAGTCGAGGGAAAAAATTAGTAAAATCAACGAGATTAAAATGTAAATTGAATCAATATAAAATAATTGCTGAACATATTGTTTTTGTCTCCATGTAAGTAAAATAAAATTTAAAAAAAAATGTAAGTCGTTATTCTTCGGTTCAATGAAAAATAGAATAAAGTAATAATAAATATTTCTTAGTGACTTCGAAGAATCATTTTACAATTTGCAAGAAATAATTCGTTATGCCATAAAGTTTTCTTACGAAATAGTATTTTTTTGCTAAAATATTTTGTGAAATATTAACATAACATACTTTTTTCTTACTCAAAATCCTTAGGAAATGTGGCATATATACATTTTTGTAAAAGAGATGTCAGCGGCAATAAAAAAAACGTCAACTTATAATTAGAAATACATAAAACCAGTTTTGATATTGAAAACATATTTAATATGAACCTTCATAATTTACTTGGCTTTCGTTACATTATAATAAAATTGTGTAGTGTTACACTTGCATGGCCTGATATTCTTCAATTTTCACTTTCTTAAAAAAAATTGTATAGTATTAAAAATACAGCGTATGCGCACAATAAAACTTCCGAGGATTTTAATACATGAAAGGAGAATTCCAGCTCAGACGGTAGTATCGTCATTTAATAGTGATTCACAGTTTCGAAATTTTGGAGGAGTGTGATCTTTGAATTGTAGAAATGAGCTGCAGAAAAATAATGCAATAACCTTTATAAACATGGGATATGTGTATAAAAAGATTTTAAGTACTGTTTACTGAAATGCTAAGTATTGTACCTTAACAAGAAATTTTATTTTTTCTGTAAGATACTTGATGTACCATAAGTAGAATTAATTGTATATAATTTTGAAAATACTATGCCAGCTTGCAATATTTGTGGTAAGAATTTTAGAAAAAGGAAATGTTTCCGATTTCATACCATGTTACATAAACGTCAAATTAAAATCAGTCAAAAATATTATCAATGTTTTACACTAGCTTGCAATAAAAAGGGTCTCGAAGGATATCAAGCAGACCAGAATATTTGTAAGGAAAGTTCCAATAAGGAATATAATCCAGAGAATAAAGAAAAGATTCACACAGGTGAGCAAAAATATGAGTGCAATCAATGCAATCAAGTATTCTCTCATCCTTCTAATTTAAGGCGTCACCTAAGGATTCACACCGGTAAAAGAACATATAAGTGCATGGAATGTCAACAAGCATTCTTTAAGTCTTATACTCTTAAGCGTCACCTAAGGACTCATACAGGTGATCGACCGTATAAGTGCGAAAAATGTGGCCATGATTTTTCTCAATTAAGTCATCTCAAGCGTCACATGCGTATTCATACAGGTGAACTACCACATGAATGCAAGCAATGTGGTCAAGCATTCTCACAGTCTTATAATCTCAAGCGTCACCAAAGGAGTCACACTGGTGAGCGACAGTGTAAATGCGAGATTTGCAATCGAGTATTCTCTACTTTAAATGAACTAAAGCGTCACCTCAGAGTTCATACCGGTGAGCGACCGTATGAATGCGAGATTTGTGATAAAAGATTCAGTCATTATGGGAATCTGAAAAGACATCAGAGAATCCACAAAGTAGAGAAAAAATAAAAAATAAAAAATGCCAGTCTTTCCTACGCTCTAATAATCTTACCAAGCATCAGAAACGAAAATAACAAGATTGCAAAAAGGCAGAGTACATTCTAAATATAAGCAATATAGCATAAAATTTCCAATCTACAGAGAAGATTGTCCATAAAAGTGAACTTCTTCATAATGATTTGTTGAACGAGGTTACCATTAGCCGAAATGTGGACACAACATATACTTGCGTCAAAGTTCATTTTTTAAAGTTTCAATTTTTAGTTTGTATTTAAATGTTCTATTTATGTGAATATCGATTATAGATGAACTGTAAATTCTAATTTAAATTTATTGGATATGAATATTAATTTTGTTGCATTAAACTTTCAAAAGTAAATTGATATTTTATATAGATTGATATCGAGAAAAAATATTTTAACTCAATGTGAATACTTAGACAGCCATAAATACTTTTTAAAAATATTTGTTAATTAATATAAAAATTGCAATTTTGAAATCTCTTTATAAGAATATTTGGTAGAAAATAATTTTTGTATTTTAGTCTTATTTCTATATGTTTGAATGCGACAATTTCAGACAGTTTTAGATTCATTTTTGTAAACTTAAAATAAAATTTTATTTTTGTTAAAATTATGTTAATTTAATTGTTATTACAAGTAAAAACATATGTGTGCAGTACTGGCAAATTAATTTAATAAATTAATTAGCCTGATTTAAGTACAGAAATTAAAAATTCATGAACCACACTATATTTAAGTTTAAAACATAAATGGACAAATTTTCTATTTTACCAAAAGGATTCTAATAAATAATATATTTTTCAATATATAAAACTACCAATAAACGCCACATAACTGTTTTAATGTATCAAATATAGTTTTATGAACATTATATATTTTACTTAAAATAAATATTTATCTAACTTTTGAAAATTAATATTAATCTTATGCACTTCATCTTAATAGATTCACATTAATGCTTCCGTATTGAGGAAGTTATTGTTTTAATATTTCATGCACTAATAATTCCAATAGTTATTTTAAATAAAACTTTTGGAAATTTTCGCTTTACACTATACCTATAAGTATTTTAATATTTAAAAAAAGTTTTACTCTATAATATTTGGAAACTTAATTCACATATCATTTATTTGAAAGATAAACCTAAGTTTGTAATATTCAAAAAAGTAATAGGAAAACAACAACAACTATTTCGTTACTTCGATTGCAGCTATACACACGTTTTCATTTATTTTCAAAAGCTAATATCAAATATATATGTTGTATTACATGTACACGCAAAAACTTGGAGAATTGAATTATTAATTTCAAAAAATACGTAGATTGTAGTTCAGAAAATGAATTTCATATTATTATTATATTTAAATATGTTAAATTTCTTTCCTGTATCAAATGAAAATAATCTTCATTGGTACTAAAAGTTATTTTCAGTTATACTATTTTAATTTTTCTTTAAAATTTACAATATTTTAAATTTATACCTTACTTCATTAATATTTTAATTTATGAAAAAAATCATGCAAAACTTATGATAATATTTAAATTATATATATATAAAAAAATATTTAATTTTTAAATTCTTCAGTTATGTTTTTTTTTCTGAGAATGAATGTATAGATAACAACGATAACTCTTTAAATGATTGATTAAATTTAACATTTTTCACGCCCTTTTTATTACATGACTTGTAATTGAGATTAAAGATGTATTCCAAAGCGTCTTTAAAATTACAGTAAACATCCTGACTCGTCGATTGTTGGAAAACTATGAATTGCTTAATCAGTAGCCAAACCAGAATCAATTTGGATACAAATCTAATACTTTTAGTGTTCATGGAAATTTACTTATTCTTTTAGTGCTTAAGTTGATTACTTGGATAAAATTATTACAATATCCGTAATGGAAAAAATAAATTCGCTTGAAATGTGTTTTTTATTCAGGGTTTTCATTAATATTAATAAACATATTTCCATTCTTGGAAACAGTAAATAACAAAACCATGGAAACCATACATTTTACTGCATTCATCATCTTTGATTTTTAATAAACTAGGACTATTCAAACCTGAAACATTTTATCAAATGTAAAACTATTTGCAATACCCAATCGGCAACTAATTAATTCTCGGATACAAAGAAATACGTACTAAAAATAAAATTAACCTCAGAGGCCCCTTGAGATGCAAAATAGAAAAAAATGCTTTGAAATACGAAGTGAAATGATTTTCTTTGATATGAAAATATTTCATGATTTTCGATGTTAGATGCATGTATTGATATCAAGTAATTTTGTTGACACTATTGATTCCTATTATATATCTATTTAATCGTGGCATTTTTGCGTAAAAACTAGAGTGTTTGAGCTTCTTTACGAATTAGTATGTCTCTGTAAGTTCCTAAGAAGTTAAACTGTCAAAGATTTTTCTCTATGGTTACCATATAATCGTTACGGCATTTTTGCTTCATTTAACAAATAAAAGTGTTTTATGCATAAATTATCTCTTAGGAAAAGATGTTAGCAAAATGTATTGTTTAAACAAAAGACAAGATGAGTGGATCTCTGCTAATATTCAACTACATATTAGAAGATTTGGAAAAAAAATGATAAGTTTAAGTAATATATATTTATTAAAGTCTCAATTGTGAGTGACATCATAGATTCAAATATTGTGAGCAATGTTTTCCCAATAGTGGTAATATCACGGAAATGAAATGATTCACAAAAGGATGATCTTTCGAAGGTGGAACACGAATCGCACATGGCAATGTTCATACACAGTGGATCATATATATTTCTTAAGATGTAAAAACACAAAAGAATACATAAGACAGAATACAAATGAGATTCAATTATGAGAGACCATTTGTTTTTGAAGCATTCTACAATTACGGATGATTATTTAAATGACAGAAAATTTTCAAGGCTTATGATAGAAAACCCACAAATTATCAACAACAGACAAAACAGAGCTTTTTGCTTTCTTTACACTGATTAGAATATTTTTAATTTTTCCAATAACTGAAGTTGTAAACTATAATCCCAGGTGTGAAAATAGAATAAACTTTTAATAAATATTTTTAAAACAATTAACAACAGATATATTGAATCGTGAGAAGCAACATATGTAAGCGATGTAAGTTTATGCATTTGATTTAATACACAATTGAACCAAAAATGTGGATCCTGTTCTTCAGCAATTTGCATTCCCTTTTCAGCAGTAATGTTGTATTTAAGATATCTAAGCCTTTAAAAATGGAAATAAAATTTTGAATTTTCATAATTAAATCTTTGCGACCAAATCATTATATAATTAACCATCATATATATAAAAGTTATTTGACTTGCAAATGGGTGGCTATTTTCCTGAAAAAATGTTTTTTTTTATCAAAATGTCATTTTGTAAACATTTTTATGAAATAGTTTCTATTCAATTCATCATACATGTATCAAAAATTCTTAAAATACAAGATCCACAGACTCAAAGGTGAAAAAGTTTGAGAATTGCTTACAATTTATAAAATTTAATTCTACTTTTTACATTCAAATGAAGAAACTTATAAAAAGTCTTACAGTATTTAGTAAATATTTTTTTTTAAATTTTTATAAAAATATCCTTAAATTCAACAAATAGAAATATGTACAGATAGTAAGCGAATGATATTACTTTATATTGTAAAGTCTTTTTTGTTAAGTATATGTAATAGGTAAATGTAACTAAAACATAACTATACAAAGTTTCAATATTTCCTTATCCTTAAATGTTGAAAGGATTTGATATTTTTTATGATTTTAAAATTTTTTAATAACAATATTTGGATATTTCACTTTTGAGAAAACTAAAAAATGAATTCATCAGTTAATATGAAGCTAATACTATTTAATTTTATTGTATAAATAGCTACTGGATCGAGAAAAAAAATAGATTGTAAAATTTATATTATAAGAAACACAATAAGTTTTATTTTTAAATTTATTTCTGAAAATATTATGTAGTTATCACTAGAATATATTTAAATTTTTCTTAATGAAAGTAATTCTCAAATTTAAATAAATGTTGTATTGAATTTAAATAATTTCTCTCGTTTTATTAATCAATTTATGAATTTAACAAATATTGTTATCAATATGTAAATACTTTTATGT
The DNA here is from genome assembly GCA_026290005.1 of Latrodectus geometricus. Taxonomy (NCBI): domain Eukaryota; kingdom Metazoa; phylum Arthropoda; class Arachnida; order Araneae; family Theridiidae; genus Latrodectus; species Latrodectus geometricus. The sequence continues at coordinate 98,010 of JAPDSC010106692.1, forward strand.
ACATATTGAAATCGGTAATTCTTAATCATACTACTTAAAATTAAATTTATTTAATTGAAGTGAATTATGTATACATAACAATTGATTTTTCTAAAGTGCACTGATATCTATAATAGGTACCAAGTGATTTTCATACGATAGATTTTAAATGTTTTGATTGCAAAAAAAAAAAAAAAAAAAAAAAATATGAGAAAAACGAATAAAACGAATAAAACGTGTTTCACTTATTTTCTGCTATTAAGAATTTCATTCCTTGTATTTAATATGTAGACTAAATTAATCAAATTTATTTGCCATTATGAAAAAAATTAATTTGACATCACAAAATAATTATCTCTAACTCAAAGCATAAATTTCATTTTCTGATATAGTAAGAAATTATTTTGTCTTGTGGTAGAAATGTTTTTTTTTTTGATTAAACAAAACATTTTCAGAGAACGTCATAAAAGGAATATCATTAAATGGTTGAGGTTGCAAATTGTTGAACACTGCTATAATGTACTCTTGCCTGCCCTTTTCATAAATATCTCATACTATGCTGAGATTTATAATCTATGTATAGAAAAAAAATAATAAAAACAAATAAATAACGTAATGGTATTTATGTTTTATTTATATTATTTGTGTATTAAATTGAATTTTTATTGAATATAAAATTTCATCTTTTATCATTATATGCGTATTAAATTATGTAGATTGAAACGCTGCAAAATTACATAATAACATTGCAAAATGGTTAATATGTATAATTGTTTTTTTTTTTTTACAAAAGAATCAAGATTTATTGTTTACCCTACTTCCAGAAAATGAGGTATAAACCGTTTTCTCTTATTTATATTATTTTGCTGTTAATTAGTGATTATATGATTTAAAACATTAACTGACAAATTTAAAAATTGTTTTATGAAATAAAAAAGCAACAAAATTACTCTCATTCTTTGCGGATTAACAAAATCTCATGGTAACAACTAGCTTTATTAATTAACAAAATAATTCCTAAAGTCTCTGAGCAAGACTCACTTTATAATCCGTAAATATATTACCTCGTTGCTGCTCATGGTCCATTCCATACCTACTTTAAAAATATAAACAGCACGTCTTCATTTCTCCGTTTCTGCAGCAAAGAAGCGTTTCTGCATCAAACAATGCACCAACTGTGCCCAGCATCATATCAAATGCCCTCAAAACCTTACCGGCACTCAAATCCTTAGATTCTGCTTTAATTCAGCTCTTCACAAGAAAAAAATTAACATTAACCGCAAAGCTAGTCACAGGAAAATGTCATGATTTGCGAAAGAACTGGAGTCATCCTTCTACCAGCACCTCAGACAATTCATCAGATTCCTACATTGTTTTCTTATTTAAACGGGGTTTCCAACAATATTAGGAATAAAAAAGAAATTATAGATTTCCAAATTCTAATCCAACCATTTTCCAGTTTGCAGACTTCATTTATAAAAACAAAAGGCATTCTATACCATCTACCTACATGTCGAAAATTGTGCATAATAGAATTTAACAAGGACATATTTTGGAAAAGATTTGAAAGATGAGAGATTTTTCATGATGTGCCTCGTAAAAATTAGCATAATTAGCAAATAATAAAAATTAGCATAATAATCTGATTAACATAATTGTTATATTCTGCCTTCTGTAAAATTATGTAAAAAAAATAATTGAAATATCTCTTGATATTCAAAATCGTAGTAATTTTTCTTGACAGGAATTTATACCCAAAAGTTTTTAAATTCTAAACTAACTTAAAATTGAAAATGTTTTAAATTTATGAGCATTCTAAAGTAATCTCTACAAATTTATCCTTATCTTATTTTACGAATATTCAACAATAATTTTCAAAAAACATTATAAACGTGTGAATGAGAGCTGGAAACACAAAACGATAAATAATTACTTTGTATATTCATCGAGTAGTTTATAAAATGTTTTGAAATTCTTAAATTAAAATATTATTTTTAAATTTTTAAGCACCTAAAGAAATTTTTTTACAAAGCTAGTTTGATCTTTAATTTAAAATAATAATGCTAACAATAAAAAGAGAATTTTTTAAAAATATTTTATATAAATATTGAACACACACAAAATATGTTAGGGGAAAATTAAATAAAAAAAAGAACACTTAAGTATTAATTTAGTATTTACTTTTAATTGGTTTGTAGTTGTAAATTAAAAAATGTTTATTACGTCAAAATATCAATAGTTTATATATTTATGAGAATAACGATTGCTTTTTTTTAAAATTTAGTAAATAATTAAGGTATCTTAAGTTAGTTAGAAATTGCTGCACCAGCATAATCATGTTTAAAACGTTATGGACAAAATAGTTACTTTAAAAATATGCTTCTGGTAAACATGATATATTACATAATTTAGAGAAAATACGTCTATCGCTCATAGTTATAATCATGAGAAATACCTTTTTCTTAATACATTGCTGGCCAACCAAATTGCAGCACCAAAAAAGAGAAGAGATATCACAAAAAATTTATTTTGTAAATAACATATTGACAAAGTATCAGGCCGCCCAACCTGTCTAGTGGTTATCGTACCTGACTAGAGATGGGTTAGACCTGGGTTCGAATCCTGACTCGGGCATGGATGTACTTTCTCTCTCTCTTACTTGCCTTCATGCTTTCTTTGTGTGTGAAAGGTTGCGTACCCTATAAACGGGTACCCAGCCTGGCTGGCACACTACAACAAAGTATGAAAGAATTAAATGTAAGGACTCCTGGGAAGTTTGTTTTCTGTGAAAATCAGCCAGATTAGCCATTTTGAAAGCAAGATTCCAATGCATTTTAGGTATATCAAATATTTTCATTCTCGATTTTAAATCTGAGACTAAATATGCATCCTATGCAATAGATACAGTTTAACCACGAGGGATAAAATTTATGCTTTTTCTTCCTTTCGAATTATCTATTAGAGTGAAAGCTTCTTGTTTTCAAAAATTTCTCTTCATGGCGGACAGAGAATAGATTTTGAGACGTCCACAAAAAGAAAAAAAATGAAATAAAAAAAAGAAAAAAAAATGCAAAAGAAAATGAAATCTTGATTTCGTCTTGTGCAAACAAATCATGTCCACACTTAGGTTGATGCTTCCTATAAAGGAATAATCAAATACAAGAAAGAAAATAATAATGCTTTTATTTTTATACATTTTGATAAAATGTCTTAAAAGTAACACATTTATTTGAAAACAAGAGTATGAAATATTTAAAAGCGCTTGATAAATTAAATACCTTAAATAAAATTCTAGGAATTATCAGTTATGAATTAAATAAATTTATTTGATTCAAATGGCTAAAATATGTTATGCGGTATTATAATTACAAGCTTATTATTAAAAATTTTAAAAATAAAATGTCTTGTTAAATATTCTTCACACGTGAATTAGAGAAGTCTCAAAATAAAATTTATACTTTATGATAATAGGAAAACTACTTGTGCTGTACGTTTACTTATATTCTATTTAGAGCTTTGATACGATGCTTCTTTTGCCTTCATTCTTCTAACTTCTTTATTCATGTAATTTTATTTTACAGATTAGTTAAAAGGAAGGTGAAATCTCACGTTTTTCTGAATATGCACGGATAAATTGGGAATTATAGGTTTACTTTCTAAAAAGATGTTTTCTAATGTTGAGGAGCTCAACATACTTAATCACTCTTCCACATCGGCTTCTTACAGAAACAAAGAATGTAATGCAAGAAAATATTTATTATATTCTTCTGCAACTAAATGTCGGCAAGAACTTGCAACACTGGAGTTGACTAGTTGCTTATTCATAATTTTCCATTTCAAATATCGAACTTCATTAATGTCAATGGTTGATCTAGCTTAAATGCGAGAAAATATGTATTTATTTGCTCAAGTGAATCTCAAATTTTGAGTATTCCCATTATTTAAAACTATGTTTTTCTTTTAAGGACATGATGTATCTATATTTTAGAAAATATCATGATTGTTTGAAATTAAAATTTAATGTTAAAATTTCTATAATGTTTGTAGGGCCGTGGTT
>JAPDSC010106699.1:673-28552 GCA_026290005.1 Latrodectus geometricus
ATAAAGAAGCTTGTTGGACACGAACCAGCCATGTGAAACAAGAACTCATAAGAAGCTTGTTGGAAATGAACCAGACGTGTAGAACAAGAACCCAGTAATAAAGAAGCTTGTTGGACACGAACCAGCCGTGGGGAACAAAACTCATAAAAGAAGCTTGTTGGACATGAACCAGCCGTGTGGGAAAATAAAATCTCATGTCATCAAGAGAAAAAGCTTGTTGGACGAACAGCGTTTCTCAATATTGGTTAACAAAGCGACGTAAAAAAATGGCCTCGAGCCGTGGCCGCAAAGCCAGACCCGAGGCCATTTTTCTACCCACTTTCATTTATTTTGTGAAAGTGGAAAGACAAAAAATTCAAAGATCTTCCAAGGCGTCGCTCCATGAATCCACGTCCATTTCATCGTCACTGGACCATGGACAATGACAAATCTTTTTGGTCGGCTCCGTGTCTGGATAAATATCGAGAAACGTCAAGTCCATCGAAGTTATCGGCGTGTCACAGTGAGGGCACTGCCGATTTCCATCGTTCACCCAAGACTTGATGCAACTGTAATGAAACTTGTGCTCGCATATTCAGAGCACGAACGGTTCACAAAACGACTTGCATTTGCCTCGAACGAACGGAATTTCGCATGTCATGCAAGCCGGCTCCGGTTCGTCGATGGATCTGAGTTCATTTTCCACGTCTTCTGGTGGTACCGGTGGAAAGTCGAGTTTCAGCAGCTCGTATTCTATCGACTCGAAAGCCGCAGAGCATTTCGGACAACATTTATTTTCCCCTCTGTATATGTTGAATAACATGAGACAATATGTGTGGAAATAATGTCCACACGACAACAAGTAAGGACAAGAATTCACAATTTTCTTGTCACAGCAATCGCAAATTTTAGAACAAGAAGAATAAGAAGACATGTTGACAGCACGAGCTCAAATTTCAGAATGAACAACTGACCGTTTTGTGTTACTTGTTTATATATACATCATTCCGGAAATCTGAACTGAGAAGATAAAAACGGCTTATTCGAATCTTTGATATTACATGTGGTGTGGTCGTTTCCTGTTTGAACGCGACGGTTTCCGGTTTGAGAGCCAGGATTTCCTGTTTGAGCGCGATGGTTTCCGGTTTGAATGCGATCGTTTCCTGTTGTACTCGTTCAAACATTGGGAACTGCAAACGGCTCGTGTCTCTTGATTTCCTTCGAAACTTGGGTCGAATCAATAAAGTCAGTCTGAATAAAGGAATACGAAGCGGACCAACCGTCTCGATCGGACCTAGAAAGAAAATCGGTCCGAGCCAAAAGAATGAGCCGGAATTCTATATTCGTTCGCTTGAACTAATCGCGTGCTTGAATAAAGCGTCTCGTCCAGTGAGCTGATCCGTTGCTGTTCGGCTCACGAATAAAGTGATACAAAGTCTGGATCGGACGAAGAAAGCGACTGCCATCTGAGGACACTCGAGTCGTTGGAATTTGTTCGCTCGGGCTGTCTCGATCGGAAGCCGATAATGAGGCTCAGGCTCCAGTATGAAAGAAATACGAAACGATCGACATGTGAACGGTTCTCTTCGAATCGATTTGTTCCCAGTCATCTCGATGATTCGAGACGACACGCTGACATTGTGACTCGGTCAGTTTGGAATCGGTCTTGTTGACTTGGATCCGTCCGAGCCAGGATTCTATACAACGTTCGCTTGTGGATTCGCGTAGGTCTGAAGCAAGCCAAGTGTATCTTGATTCATGAATAAAGTGGGAACACTCGTGGTGTAGAAATGATTCGTTAGCTCGAACTAATCGCGTGTTGGAGCCTCGACGACAGGCTCGTCCAGTGGTGGGATTCGACTCGAGCCGATCGTAGAACAAAGTGATGCGAAAGCGACTGCTTGTCAACCGAATCATTGGGACTTGTTCGTTTCAACTGACGTCTTGATGGGAGACAATCGGGACTGCGAAAAACAAAACGATCGAAACGAATCCATGTGAACGGTTCTCTTCAAATTGATTTGTTCCCAGTCGGGTTGATCTTTCGACTGGAACAGTCATGTCAGCGACTCGAGATAGCCTCGGTCAGTTTTGAATCGGTCTTGTCGACTCGGTCGATCGAGAATAAAGACATCCCATTCATTACGACTCGTGCGACTCATCGGACTCACGAGACAAGTAACAACGACACGACTCGTTGGCCTTTCGACAAGGAACACTCATCTCAACGAGACTCGAGACGAACGACGACATTGTCACGATGGCCTTGTGACTTTGTCAGGTCGATCGAGAATAAAGACATGCCAGTGGTTTCGACTCGTGTGATTTGACGGAGAGCCATTGAAAGCAATTTGAAAATGGAACTAGGACATACGAGACAAGTAACCAGTCATCTGAACGACGACATTGTCACGATGGCCTTGTGACTTTGTCAGGTCGATCTAGAATAAAGACATGCCAGTCGTTTCGACTCGTGCGATTTGTCGGAGAGCCATTGAAAGCAATTTGAAAATGGAACTAGGACTTACAAGACAAGTAACCAGTCATCTGAACGACGACATTCTCACGCTGGCCTTGTGACTTTGTCAGGTCGATCTAGAATAAAGACATGCCAGTCGTTTCGACTCGTGCAATTTGTCGGAGATCCATTGAAAGCAATTTGGAACTAGTACGTACAACAAGACAAGTACCAGATATGAAACCAAAAAGAATATTGTCAGCAGAAAATAAAATAAAATAGAATAAGAATAAAGTATAGTATAAGTATTAAAAAAAAAACTAATATATAATATTATTATTAATTTTTTTTTTTTACTATTATACTATTCTCTTTGCCTTTTCCAATATTCTTTTTGATTCTAGTTCTATTACTTGTCTTGTTTTATTCCAATTCTTCTGATGCGTCTTTCGTACTTGATTCTCCGATTATTCTACAAGTCCATTCTAGAAAGATTTCCATCTAAAGAATTGCATTCGTTCTGGTGAAAGCAACGGATTCTGGAAATGGTTAACAATTCGAACAAGTCTCAAAGTGTCTCACGTGCCAAAGAGTCTCACGTGGAAACCTCAACACGAGTCACAAGTTCTAGCACTTGTTCGGAAACAGCGTTCGTGTTCCGTTTTTATAAAGCTTGGGCATACGGTAGCCTGTGTAAATGTTCCTTATGCTTCGTCCGCTGACGAGCGACTGGTGTTTCTTGATTCTTGCTGAGACTCAGCGACTGATGCTTCTTGATTCTTGCTGAGGCTCAGCGAGGTGTGTCTCTTTAGTTTTGCTGAGCCTCAGCACAAGCAGTTCTCCGGAAACAGGCTTCGTGTTCCATTTTTCCAAAGGTTGGGCATACGTTGGCCTGTGTGAATGGTCTTCACGCTTCGTCCGCTGACGAGCGACTGGTGTCTCTTGATTATTGCTGACAGAGTTCAGCATAAGCGCTTCTTTCGTTTTTCTAAAGCTTGGGCATACGGTGGCCTGAGTAAATGGTATTCACGCTTCGTCCGCTGACGAGCGACTGGTGTCTCTTGATTCTTGCTGAGCCTCAGCACAGGCGCTTGTGCTTCGTGTTACGTTTTTCTAAAGCTTGGGCATACGGTGGCCTGTGTAAATGGTCTTCACGCTTCGTCCACTGACGAGCGACTGGTGTCTCTTGATTCTAGCTGACAGAGCTCAGCGCTTGTGCTTCTTCCGTTTTTCCAAAGGTTGCGCATACGGTGGCCTGTGTAAATGCTCTTCACGCTTCGTTCGCTGACGAGCGACTGGTGTCTCTTGATTCTAGCTGAGAGAGCTCGACTACCGTTTGGAAGAAAGATCCTAGCTGGCGATCAGTGAGCTCGTTGTTCGTATCGTGGTCCTTGCAAACGTGTGTCTTTATTCTTGTCGAGATGATCACGGAACAAGAAGACAGCTCTCGGAATGAACAACTACTGGCTGACAGTCAGTCTAAATAAAGGAATACGAAGCCGACCAACCGTCTCGATCGGACCTAGGAAGAAAATGCGTCCGAGCCAAGAGAATGAGCCGGGATTCGCTTGCAATGTTCGCTTGTCGAGCCATCCGAGCAAGACAATCGAGCGAGAGGCTTTTTCTCAAACTGTTGGCACGACGCGTACTCGTTTATTGTTCGGACGGCTCACGAATAAAGTAATAGAAGCTTGAGAAGTGGTCCCAAATGACCGTGTGGTCACGATGCTTTCTCGAGTGACATGAATCAAGTCTTTGTCTGTGAAGAAATCGGTCGACGTCTTCTTTTTGAATTGTCCCATTATTGGTTAATTGTGTGTCGTAAAAAATTCGCAGAGAGCGCACACAAGTGCAACTCTCTGCGAATTTTTTACCCCTTTAATTTCTAAGGCTAAAGGGCTAACCTTTCAAGGCAATTATTCTTCGTTTTTCAATAGTTCGTCGATCGTTGCCTTGGGAAGATAAAACACGAGTGGCAACACATCTTCAAGATACTTGACTGTCCATGGCTCGTCACTGGCAACGCTAGACTCCCAGCCATCGTCTCCTTTCAAATATTTTTCGTACAGATGATCTTTTAAAAATTCGTCCAAGTCTTTTACGGGAACGACGAATTTTCGACCGTCGTTTGTCTTTGGCATTTCGAAAAACTTCCAGCCGGTCACGACTGAAATCTTGTCTCCGTCGAATGTGCTGGTGAATTCTAACTCTCCAGCAACAGTTTCGCCGGCTTCTTGAATCAGCTTGATTCTTGCCACGAAATTCACGGTGATTGACATGTTCGAACACTGAGAAGAGAAAAATAAAACGATCTGAACGTGTTGAATGCTGAGAAATAAATGTGTGAAGCATCCGTTTCGACTCTTCCTTTTATACGGGACAAGCCGGAAGTTGTTATCAACATGAAGATCTTTGGCTCTTGTTTCAACGTTAGAAAAGAAAACTTGTGACGTCCCAAAATTTATTTTTAGACTGTTTCTATTTTTATACGAGACAAGTCTTTATCAACATGAATATCTTACGCTTTGGTTTTCAACGTCAGAAAAGAAAACAAATCTTGTTGTGACAATCGTCCCAAAATTGGTTCATTGTGTGTCGTAAAAAATCGCAGAGAGCACACACATGTGCTACTCTCTGCGATTTTTTTACCCCTTTAATTTCTAAGGCTAAAGGGCTAACCTTTCAAGGCGAACAATCAATTGGTTTTCGACAACAGATTTTCGAGTGTCCCCTTGGGAAAATAATACACGTACGGCATCAAATTCCGCAAGTAAGTGACAGTCCATGGCTCGTCACTCACTATGCTGGGATCCCAGCCATCGTCTCCTTTCAGAAATTTCTCGTACAGTTCGTTTTTAATAAAGTCTTCTATGTCTTTGATAGGAACGATGAATCTTTGACAGTCTTGCGTTTCTGTCGACGGCATTTGGAAATGAGTCAGGCCAGACATGACGGAAATTTTCTTCCCGTCGAACGTGTTTGTGAATTCGATTTCGCCAGCCACCGTTTCGCCTTCATCGTTTTGAACGAGTTTCAGTCTCGCTACGAAATTCAAGTTGTAAGTCATTTTCGAAAAGAGAAAAGAAAACGGATCTGCACGCTTCGAAAGCTGAGAACAGAATGTGACGAGCGTCCGTTTCGGCTCTTCCTTTTATACGATATGAGCCGGAAGTCGTTATCAACATGAAGATCTTTGGTTCTCGTGTCGACGTCGTACGTTAGAAAAGAAAAAGTTTGTTGTGACAAAATTCTTTTCTTTCATCGAGTAACGAAACGTTATGCTTGCCGTTCGAGACAATTTTGAACGAACTTGTTGAAAACAAAGACTTTGACCATTGTACAATGACAATGATGTTGTTCCATAATCTCCGTGTGCCAATCGCATTGCCATTTTCTATGGTCTTCTTGATTCACCAACGCGTTGAATTTCGGACAACCGTGAATTTCCAAGTCGATATTTGGAATATTTAAAGCGTTCAAGAGTTCCTTTTCGTATCGACCGCCTTTGTAGGCCACGACGTCTTTATTCGCGTTTTTCGTTCTATTGTAAAACGACTTCACGATGTCTTCGAGCTCGTTTAAAGATCTCACGTCCCGTTCTCTGAAGCTGGCTCGAAATCTCAGTCCATGAATCCGTTTGCTGCAATATTTTGCTGTCCGCCAATCTTTCGGATTCAGATGAATGTGACGAAGGTCGAATCGAAATCCGTATGGCACTGGATTTTCGTTGGTGGCTTCGATCAACCCGAGTTCTCGACACAAGAAAGTTCTTTCGTGAACGAAGCCGTCCATGTCCATGATCATGCAAATCGTATCCATTGTTTGTCGTCGGAGATCTTTGCTCTTTATTGTACGAGACTGGCTCTGTGAATAAAGGAACACGATTGCCGTGACAGTGTTCGATAGCCGAGATTCGTGAATACTTGGTTTATTGTGAAGAAATCCAGAGGCTGTGGCTCATTCGTCCTGCACGACTGGAACTGAAGCTCGAACGAAATGCGGACTCTTCTTAAGCGCGAATATAAAAATCTGGAATCATGAAAAATGAAACATATTTCGTACTTTATGATTTCCGAACAAGGCGAAAGACACATCTGGTCAGATGAGCAACAAACTTGACAAGACGCACGAAACGCTTGTGAAAAATTTGTCTTTTCCCAAGTACGCGATATCTTGATTTCAGAATCTGCAATTGTTTGCTGTTTCCTAATTTAATTTTTACGTGACACAAGAAAAAATTCTTTTGGATTTGATTTGAATGTCACACGTAAAATTCATTTCGTTCGATTTTTGAAAATGGCATTTTGCAATGTGATCGAAATTCGAAAGGGTACCGGTGCTCACACATTTTTTAGACCGACTGTAAGACTAGATATTAAATTTAGTGTACCTCTAGTCCAAACTGTTTCTCTACTAGTTTATGCTGAATTTGAAAATTTGATCTAAATCAATAAAGCTAGAAATATTCTTTACGATTTTGGCAGCTAATGAATTCTCTACAGATTCATCGAGTACTCTCCCGTGATTTACATGCTCAAAGATATTTTATTGGAGTTTTTCCCTCGGATAAAATTCCCATGATTCAATATTTTCCTTCAGCAATCATCTTAAACACTGACAAACATGACGAGATTGGAACACATTGGTTAGCTATCTACTTTGAGAATAAATGGACTCTCGAATTTTTTTATTCCTTTGGATTACCACCTGAAGCTTATGGAGAAGATATATTAAGATTTGTCAAGTCATTTCTGATTGTCCAGTGGAATATGATACACCTCCAAAGCCCTATATCTAATGTTTGTGGACAATTTTGTATTTATTTTATTGTAAAACGAAGTCAAGGATTTTGTATGAAAACTATTGTGTCCCAATTAGCTGGGAAAATAATGACTTTAGAATTTATCAATTTGTCAAGAAAAGATATGGTGTAAATATGATTTTCAAAAAATAAAAAAATTATTTAATTTGTTTTAATTTTTACATATTTACACAATATATGCATTATTTTTTATTATCAATAATATGTAGTTTTTAATTTAGAATTTGTTTTTAATTTATTTATTTTTATGTAGTTTTTAATTTTCATTAGAAACCCTAAAGGTTTCGATTTCCTATTTCTGATCAAATGTGAAATCAGATCTTTTACATTGGTATGGGACAGAATATTACCATTTACAATCAGTTCTTTTTCAGGAGTCCACGAAAACACATCAGGATGATTTTTCAAAAACAAAATAATGTCTTTGACTACTTTCTTGTGTTTGACAGGGACCGACTTTATAATATCTTCTGTAATGTCTGGTGAATCACTGACAGAAATTTCAGGCTCTTGGTTAATGGGTTGAGCGTGATTAACATCAGGAAACTTTACAAATTTCTGCAGGAGTTGTTGGTAAAGCGTTGTTTTTTCAGAGTCGGACATTTTCTTTGACAGAATGGTCTTTATTTGCTGATCCAATTCAGATATATGGTCTTCTGAAAACTGTTGTGCACGATCCATAGGCATTAGGATAAACTTTTTAACGTGATCCACGGAAAAAGGATCCTAGTAAGGATACAGCTGCAGGTAGAATGAGTGACAGGAAACCTTCACCTTTTTGAACCAAGAGTCTTCTTTTCTTGAAAAGAAGAACTTTTTTGTCGCCCAGCCGACGTAACGTCCTCTTGTAAGGAGCTAGTCTGTTCTTTTGAAGTTTTGAAATAGGTACAGCTCCTTTTAAAACATTCAAGACACATTCACATACAGCTTTGATGATACTGTTAGGACACTTTTGGAGGATTTGTCTTTTGAGTTTTGATTTTAGCAACAATTTTAACTGTTCTAAAGGGAGATGCGAGGAGGATGACATGATAATTAATAATGAGGTTTCTAATCACTGAACTGAGATATTTATAGATGCTATAATTTGTGTGGAAGATCAGGATTCATGTTGATTTCGGGATTCGATATAAAACTGGAAAATGCTGCGGCTTTATTTAAAGAATAATTGGACTGATGATCATGAAATGAACATTTCACTGTAGGTATTCGTAGATGTTGAATTTTAGGGCACTTTAAAACATTCAAATCTATAATATTTGATTGAGAAAATTTTTGTAAAAACTTAACTTTCTCTAATCCTTTGACATAGATCGTATCGTGTGATGCAAACAAGAACATTAGAATATGATGAAGTGAGGCATACGGTAAACCTCCACTTTCCCAGGGCATACCGTGAACATTACGAACAACCCAGGAATAGGTTTTCTGTTTTCCAATTTTTCCCAAGAATGCGGTGGTTGAAAAGACCAGCGGCCGTGATAATTGTAGTGTACATCGTAAAACGCTAACTCCTTGATCACAAAAGATTGTGGACCCATCTGAAAACCTTGAAAGTCTATAACGATTACAGACATTCTTACTTCTTTATGTGTTCGATAAAAAATAGCTAACGCGGCTCGTATACGAAATGTTTTTCTTCAGGAAAAATACCAGAGCGCATGCGCAAATGCTCATCTATCATTGGATGAAAATCCAGAAAGAGATAGCCAAAACGGGGACTTGTGGCGTCATGAAATATCTCCTGAAAAGTCTTGTTTTGGCCTGGAAACATCTGCCTGGCCAGGTGAGTCACTTGACTTTTGTCTCTAGGATTCTTGAAAAGAACTAAATAGTGAGAATTTAAATTTATGTTACGCATTTCTTTTCCTTGATGAAATAGATTCTGTACTACAAAAATAACAGAAAGATTTCTATGATGGCTACCTTTTGTGAATAAATTACTCAAACGGGAATCTCCGCTTAGCTCAGACATTAGATCGTCTACAACAATGAGAGTATTTCGAACATTATTCAGGTAAGAAGGTAGACCTTCTTCGAAAATGATACCTTTCATGGTATTAAATAGGGATTGAAATGCACCATAACAATAAATAATTTTTTCTGGCATGGGGGAAAAACATGTGATTATCTATTAGTTTTTTAACAAAAACTGACTTGCCTGAACCTGTAGGGCTACTGATGAGGCATGTAGAAGGATGAACCAATCTTGGTAGATCCATGATAATAAATAAAAAAAAAGTAAGCTTACCTTCTTTATATATGTGATGAAAAAGACAGGAAAAAACTCCGATTTCTTAAAATATAATTATATTTATATTAAAGCATAAATATAATTATATTACTCATTTTATAATAATTTAACTAAAAATTGGCTCACCTTTTCATCCAAAGACGGTGTATTTTGGTTATCCATATCTCCATCCATATCAAAAAAATAATTTTCTCTAAGCTACCACACGTGAGAAAAAATACGCAGCAAGGAAATACACTGAACTAATATTTCCGGATAAGAGTACAAGTGAGCTGCACTAGTGTTGCCAAATCCTAGTAGTACAAATTATTTAACCAATAGAAATATTCGATCCTGTAAAAAGGCTACTCAACACGTGAATGACATCACTGACAACCAATCAGAACGCTGATAACAAGATCCTGCTTGTCCGAACATGCATAAGCGTATGTCTGAAACAGCTGTTGCCATCCCCCGAAAACAGAAACTTTTGATACATGCGGAATGCATCAGAAAAAATTATTTCATGAAAATTGCTGCCATCCCCAGGAATAGAAACTTTTCATACACGTGGGCTACAATAAAATAATTTATTGAGCAGCTGTTGCCATTCCCGGAAACAGAAACTTTTGATACATGCGGAATGCATCAGAAAAAATTATTTCATGAAAGTTGTTGCCATCCCCAGGAATAGAAACTTTTGATACACGTGGGATACATAAAAAATTACTTCTTAAAAGCTGTTGCCATTCTTGGAAACAGAAACTTCATAAACCACGTGGGATGCATAAAAAATAAAAACAACTCAACTCGAGCAAAAATGTCAGTAAAACGAAACCAACAACTCCACTCCACTCGGAGGTCACGTGGCATGACGTCACCTCCTGTCACGTGATCGAATCACGTGACAAGAGGGGTGTGACACTTCCGCCCACCGGTTTACTCTGCTTACTATCACTAATGCTTTTTTTACGTTTAAGTTTAATTTTGAAGTAAGTTAATAACGAGTCAAGAGCCATTACAAAGACTAAAAAGACATGAAATTTAATATTGATGGCATAAAACATGATTTTGTTTTCAGCAATGTACAATCTGACTTATATCATAAAACATGAACATTTGAACAACTTTAGATTTGACTTAATCTTAAGACATGGTTGACATTTGTTTGTACTTCTTATTATACCTAGTCGGCGGTCATTGTAAGTATATTTAATGTGTTAAATTTTTTCTCTTATCGTTTTTGTGAGTGGCAACCTTGTTCTTGTGCTTTAGTTTATAAACCTCGCATTGTAGTCCACTTCGCATTCTACAATGAATTTTTATTTTTAACAGTTCATTGTGTTTTGTTCCTTCGTGAATTCAAAGTCTTGGTCAGGTCAATCTCGGAGTTATATTGAATTAGATTTTGAAAATACCAAAGAAAAGCGTGAAACGGAAGTGTGGTCCGATTGCATGGATTCCAAATGGAAGTTTCGATTTCATTAAAAGTGAGTACATTTTTTTAAATAAATATGATTATTAAGGCACTTTTAATTAAGAAAAGAGTTCTAAATAGAAATTTGACGAGATTAAGCGGTAAAATTAATCATGAAACTATTGATTCAGTTACAGCGGAAGTTAAGTTAATGAAAAATAAAGCTCAATAATTTACCTAACGCAATATCGAATATTTTTCGATAATATGTACACTGTATGTGAAGAAAGATATTGAAATATAGTGAATTTTAAAAATTTCAAAATAATAAAAATGAACTTTACTTGCTTTTTTAGAACGCATAAATCGTAACAATGCTACTCGTTACTTTTTTAAAGGAAGAACACTTTAAAATTATAATTTTAAAGACTAATTTCGAAAGTGTTTCCTCTCTTTGAATTCTTAGAAATGAAGACTATTAGTTCTATTCTTAGAAACAAAGACTGAATGCTCTTATTGAAACAAAAATCATTTGTGGAAGACTGAACATTTCTTAAAATTGCGTAGTTTAAAAAAAATTTGAATTTGTATAGTTAAAAGAATGGTTTTAATTGTTTATCTAGTATGCACAGTGTTATATACGTCATACAAGAATGCAAAACTTGCCAGCGTAAGCTTAATTTGTTATTGCATTTTTCAAAATCTAATGGTTCTGCTGCATATTCTATAATACTGAAAATAGTGAGCTATCTGTAAATATTGCAATATTTACTCTTCGGAATCTGGAACCTATTTTTCCAATCGGATAAATTCTAATTTTATGAATCAGTGAAAAAAGATAAACGAGTATAAAAATGTTTTAAGTAGTGCATTAAAATTCGCAATTCTAGTGGAAATTTTTGTGCATTTTCAAGCTTCATTGGATTCTGATTCAGACTAATTTCATCATTAAAGCTTGGGTGAAATAACTTGATATAAATACAAAGAGTACTAAGAGAGATTCAAATTTAATGTCTGGTGTCTATAGCTTCGCAGATGAATGGAGAAATAGAAATAACTGCTCTTGAGAAAAAATGAGTCATTCAGAATTTTAGTTTTTATTATAAGGCTTGTAATTTACGATATAAATCACTACCGCCAATTATAATTGAACGTGGTCTTTCAATACTAAATCATTGGAACAACACTTCAAGTCATCGCCAATAGGTATTTCTTTGGGAGAGTTAATGTTTTCATATCAGTAGTTCAAGGTGAACCAATTAAAAGAGCTTCCCACAGTTGTTAGTTTGAAATTAAGTTTAATTTATGTCGATGTCAAATATTAGAAGCTAATGAAAGGAATCTGCCGACTGGGAGAAAAATTCAATTTCTTCAAACTACTTTTGGTTACATCACATTTTGAAAATTTCTCTTTAGTTGCTTTCTTTACATTTTCCAGTCTCTTAAAACTCCAATATTTTTTACGTCACTTTGATATATTTTATCGATCAAGATTGCGATGTATACAAAAACATTTCTTTTCCTCTATTTCCGAGCCATTGGTTCACGGTCTTTCAAATCGTGGAAAAATGAGAGCAATTTTAAGGTCTGGTGGAATCTGTTTCTCAAGCATTTCAGACTTGCGTAAGAATCGACTCATGACAGAGTTGAAGTTGCTACTTGGATACAGGCTCATGACGAACGTTCCGATTATAGGTCTGGTCCACAGAGACATTCAGCCTGACGGTTGGAACAAGTAGGCTACTGAGTTACTGAATCCATGCACATGGTGGCCAAGTGCGAAGCAGTTACGTCTTGTGCTTTTAGAATAACGAGATTCCTTTAATGCCAGACAAGAAGGAATTGTTAAACCGGTGGGAAACATTGCGATGTGAACAAAACATCGGCTTCTTATTTTTTCCACACGGTTTAATTCTATGACACATGTCATTTCCAAACCTTTATTCATGCAAGCTCGTAACTCAGTGGGATACATTGCGATGTGAACGAACACTGTTTTAAAGTTGAGCGGCATGTCCATATCTTGAAAATATATCGATCGAATTTTTTATTCCTCTTGGCTCTTTCTTTACGTCTCAGATTTCAATAAGATAAGTACAAAGACTTCAGATCCTTCTGCTGATAGGATCCATCGGCAGAAATGAAAAATTATGCACTAATTTCTTTCTTTTAAAGTTTGTCATTGGAACCAAAGATCCACACGAAGAAATGGAAAGTGGCTCATGACTTTTAAAGCTTATACGATCGCCATTCATTTTCAGTTCGGCCAGCCTAGTTGCTCGAATCTCTCAAAGATTGGACACAATAAATAAGATCTAGAACGCGTTGCGAAAGAAATGATCATATTTGTATGAACATGGACGGCTTTGTTCGCGAAGGAAATATTCTGTACCTAGAGCTCTGTTTGATCGAAGTACAGTAGGCGAAAATCCAGTTCCACACGGATTTTGATTCGACCTTGGTCATATTTACCAGAGTCCGAAAGATTGTCGTACTGCACTGTATTTCAGTAAACGGTTTCTTGGCTTAAGGTTTCGAGCCATCTTCAATGAACGAAAATTAAAATCCTTAAACGAGCTTACAGACATTGTGGAATCTTACGACAGGATAAAGAAATACTGTAAAAACGTTGTGGCTTGCACAAAGGCGGTCGATACGAAAAGAAACTATTGGACGTTTTAAATATTCCGAAAGTCTACGTGAATAATTACAGCTGTGCTAAATACAATGCGATGGTGAATCTAGAAGACGTTAAATGGCTATGTGAATGGCACAATGAAATCTTGAAATCGGATGAAATCTTTTAAAGTAATTTTTTTGAATGTTTTAGCCAGAATTTAGTTTTTAAAATGTGTAAAAATCAGTGATATTTAGAACTGTATGGTGATTTTTCATTTGTTTACCAGTAAAATGAAACAATATAAATTCATGTTTTTTTGAATTTTATAAGAGCAATACATTTACAACTTAAAGAAAAAAATTTTAAGGAGCTTGAAGGATTATTTTTCTAAAGATTGTCTCACTTGAAAACTGAGTGGCTATGCAAAAACATTTTATTTTAAATATTTTAACTTTTTCATCTGCAATTTATGCCATTCGTATTAACTCTATGTTCTGAATCAAGTATTATTGAAAATAGCTTTAATAAATTAGAAATATGATCATTTTATTA
The DNA here is from genome assembly GCA_026290005.1 of Latrodectus geometricus. Lineage (NCBI taxonomy): Eukaryota > Metazoa > Arthropoda > Arachnida > Araneae > Theridiidae > Latrodectus > Latrodectus geometricus. The sequence goes on from JAPDSC010106699.1 coordinate 14,755, forward strand.
ATTTGAATAATGTTAATATGGTTATAAGACATTTTTGCATTACACCCACATAAGTCGTGAGCAAATATTTACACATAAAATAAGTCCCATCTAGAAAAAATACAGATTAAAAATTTCTTTTAAAAAGGAAACTGTTAAAGTGAAATTTCTAACTCTTCAGTTAAAAAATTAAGATTTGTTAAATTACCATATTAATATTTAGTAACAAGAAATGATAAACACTTTAGTTTGTAAAGAATATATTGGAGTTCTTTTTATTCGCACTAAAATTTAACCTGCAAAATTTATATGAAGCAAGTTTTTAAAAATGTATGGCAACAATTGTTTCTCAGATTGCAATCTAATTTGAAATGTTTTTATTCCAAATTGGATTCTACCAATCTGAAATTATTAAAAAGAAATTTCTTTTGAATTTTATAACTAGCTTAACTAATTTCAATATTAATCTTAAAAGTAAGGAAAGCACTAGTGATAAGAAAAATCCATAAAATGCGAAATAAAATGTTTGCATATTTGGGGTTAATTATCTAACAAATTTTAAAAATATTTATCAACAAAATAACTGTAATGAATGCGATTATATTTTACTTCAATAAGAGTTGAACACTTTTAAATTGATATGATAAAAGAAATATACGAAGTATTTTATTTTATGCAAAGTGTATTTGCTAATTGTATTATCATGGAAAGCAATTAAGTAGCTTTGTGTAAAACATTTGACAACGATGGAAATAATTTAGGAAACATAAATAAAGTACATATTATCTGCTAGTAATTAAAAACTTCCCGAAAAAACTAGTCTTAAAAAAAATGCATGAAATAAACTAATTTTACCTTCATGATAAAACATTTAGTAATGCCTTACGTTAAAGTATTATTCTAATCGCTTAACTCAATTTAATCTCTGCCGGTAGAAAGAAAATTGAATATTTTATCAATTTTCTGGACGATTCCAGAAAAGTTTGAAATAAGCACAGAAAAATTTATTTAACTTCCATTATGCTGTTAATTTTTACCTTAAAAAAATAATGAAATGAGTCATCAATCTTCTATATTTTCTTTCTTTCTTGTACTGTTACGAAGAAATAAACTTTATTTACTTCAATTTTTATTTTCCTAAATCTTACAATAAAGCAAACATTGCAAGATAGCTTTACCAGGGTAGAATATAATAAAACTAATTGATAGAGCCTATTGTCTTGCGCAACATTTACAGTTAATTATTTAAGGAATTCTCGTTGCAAAAAAAATTTAACTAAAATTAAATACAATGGAAAACGTACGCCAGCCTGGTTGCTTGCTGACTCACATACAAATCTCTATATGGAACTAATAATAAAATTCTGATCTGTTGTAAAATGAAGAGTGGAAAAAATTTTTGCAGTATTTTGACATTAAAGCATAACTTTTTTCAGATTTGAAGAGTTTTGTAGTGAACTTGTTAAAGTGTATTTACAAAAAAGAATTAACGAAACTTTTACATAACTATTTACTCCTTGTAAGTATATTTAACTTTTCTCTAACCGTTTTTGTGAGTGGCAATTTTGTTCTTGAGCAACCAGATCGTTTATAAGCCTCGCATTTTATATTCTACTTCGCATTAAACAATGAAATTTAATTTTAAATAGTTCACACTGCATTTAGTTCTCACGTATATTTTTTCTTCCTTCGCATATTGAAACATTGGTCAAGTCAAGCTAGGAGTTTTGAATTAGATTTGAAAAAAAGAAATGTCGAAAAACGATGAAACGAAAGTCTGCGCCGATTCCAAATAGAAGCTTGAATTTCATTGAAGGTGAGTGAATTTAATTATTTAATCTAAGATACTTTATAAGATAATTATGAATCTTATACTTAAAAGTTTCAAGACACTTTGTCGTTGTTTCTGATGACGCTTGCCAACACCAAGCCCGTCCGTCAGAGACTAGGCGAATTAAGTCAGAGTGAGCGTCTTCCGTTTTTTGAGTAGAGCACCATCATACGTAGGGGCGCAGCTTGTCCTTTTTGGACCTTGCGCCACAAAACCCAACCAACCATCCCCAGAGATATTAATTTGGAATGGGAACATGGAGGACTTTGCCACCCTACAGATTTTACGTGCCCCAGTCGCTGCTAGTGAACACGACGGATCTTCGGCTGAGCCGGGATTCGAACTCACCACCTCATGGTGACGAGAACGACGCTCTAACCAATTAGGCCACCGATAAAAGATAATGTAGCAAGATTAAGAGATAAAAATATTTTTTATGAGTGAATTGTGAAAATATTGATTCAGATGAAGGATAAGTTGAGTTATTAAAAAGAAATTCATTAATTTATCTAAGGAAATATCTAGTATATTCTATAATATATATAAATTGTATGTGAAGAAAAGATTGAAACACATTGAAAAACTTCAAACTTGCCCGTATTGCCGCCAAAAAACCCGTATTGATTTGTTTTGACTTAAACCTACCAAACTAAATTAAAAAATAATTTAAAAACAAACTGGTAAGAATATCAGGTAAACTTAAATAATAAAAACTTTAACTTTTCAAAAGTAAATAAAATCGCTAATTTAGAAAATAGAGTTGAGGAAATAACAGATAAAATTAAAGAAGCGCACGCAGAAGCATCAATAGAAATTAAAAATAAAAACTTTAACGAAATACCAAAGAGCATAACTTTTAATCAATAATATAGAAATATGAAGCAAGGAAAACGTGGCAGAGAACTAGATACCCCCCAGATAAAGCTAAATTTAATAAACTAAACAATAAAATTAGAAAAGAACTCTACGATTTCAACCAAAATCTAGAAAATTTAGACCCCCAAGAAGGCTCCCTTTGGCAAACAGCGCGTAAATTTAAAAGAAAGCCAAGTTATATCCCACCCCTCGAGGATAACCAAAATAGCATATTCAGATAAAGACAAAGTTGAGGTCATAGCCAATAGTTAAGAAAATCAATTTAAAAATAACATGATAGGAAATGATTTAATAAACATTGGAGTAGACGAAATCGTAAAAAATTTTAACTTTAATAACTGAGAAGAAAACACAGAAACAGTGCTTCCCAACCAAGTAATAGACTCAATTAAAAAACTTTAAACTAAAAAGCGCCAGGTAAAGACAGCGTAAACAATAACATGGTTAAAAATCTAACTTTAAAATTTGTTGTTCAGCTAACATTCATAATAAAAACGCGATGTGCTAAACCTAAAACACTTCACAGTTAACTGAAATTTTGCAGAAGTCAGGCCAATACCAAAACCGGGTAAAAACTTATATAAAGCAGACAGTTATAGATCGATTAGTCTTTTATCCTCCTTAAACAAAATTGCTGAGGACTATAATACTGGACAGGATAAAAAAAAATTTGTAGAGACAAAATACTCAAACCTGAGCAATTCGGTTTTCAACCCAAGCTCTCGACAGTACACCAACTCCTAAGAATCACGAAGGTTTTAAATATAAGGAACACACAGGCGCTGTCCTATTAGATATCGCGAAAGCTTTCGATAAAGTCTGGATAGAGGGTTTAATGTATAAGCTAATTTTCTTAAAACTCCCAGGGAATCTAATTAAGTTAATCCAAAGTTATTTATATAATAGAAAATTCCAGGTCAGATAAAGAAACCTTCTCAGAAGTCGGGAATATTTTTAGGGGAGTTCCGCAAGGCAATAAATATGGACCGTTGTAATTTTTGTTATACATAAATGATATCCCGAAACAGGTAAACACGATTTTAGCACTATTTGTTAATGACACCACGATATTAACTAAAAATAAAGAACTAGTTATTAAAACTCTAAATGAACACTTAATAAAACTCAGTACCTGTTTTAATGCGTGGAAAATCGAGCTCAATGTAGGAAAATCCCAAGCAATAGTTTTCAATAAAAGTAATAAAATAGCAGACAGTAACATTAAAATTAATAATCAAACCGTACCATGGTCCAACGAAGTCGAATATATAGGTTTAACTTTGGACAAAACGCTAACTTACAAATCGCATTTCACTAAAATTATTAAAAAAATATAAGGCAGCGAAAGCAGTACTATTTCCACTATTAGGCTACAGATCAGAACTAAATCTAAAAAATAAATTACTTATTTACAGGGCAATAGTGCGTCCAGTGGTCAGCTTTGCCTCCCAAATTTTCAGAGGCGCAGCTGACAGTCATATTAAAAAGCTCCAAAATAAAACACTCAGGTTAATTTGCATGTCACAATGGTACTTCAGAAATGAAGCTATCATGCGTGACCTATGTATCAATAATTTTTTCCAGATAAGCTTAAAGTTTTACATCAATCTTCCGAACATAGAAAATGATGAAAAAGCGAAGATCCCGATCTACAACATCTTCAACGCGGCAAACAAAAACAGACCATGGACAGTACTCAGATTGAAACATAACACCTAGGGTGACAGAAGATAACCCAAGCGCGAGGCGAGTCGGACAACAACACGAACATCAGGTCGTAATTCACTTTTTTATATAATTTTATTTTTTTATATAATCTAATGTTTTTTCCTCCCCCCCCCCTTTTCTTTTCTTCCTATCTATTCAGGTATAAAATAAACCAGGACTAATAAATTCTTGCTATTTCAGATTTATTAATCATTTGTTCAGTTTTTCAGGAACACTTATCCCACAGGAGAATGAACTTCGGTTCTGAAGCTCCTTACACCCACCCACATGCCGTCTCGACCATATCATTAATTTAACTCTCGATCTATTTGAACTCTGATAGAACTTCCAATGACCATTCAAGAAGATTTTAATTGAACATTATGTGCTATAAAATTTTTCGAAGTCCATAATCAATATTATCATACAACTATATCGCATTATCCAATTTGTCAAACATATTTAAGATTTTCAGTATTTTTTTTATTTCCAAATGCAGCCTGTAATTTACAAACATTATCCTTACGTAGTAAAATATATATATATATAATAATTAGGTTGGGGAAAAAGAAATCCATTATTTTTACGTGAACTTTATGTAACTTCTTTTGGATTCACTTTGTAAAAAGGTTTAAAATAACTTTTATGTAGATTTTTAGGTCTTGCGCGTTACGACTGCTGACATGCGGTTAACTTCGATCATTTTTTATATTTTATAGACATTTTCGACGATGCTGTATCCACATGCGAGGTGCATTACTAACATCAAAAATACCCGAACGGAATCGACGAAACAAAAATTGTACGTAACTGGTTATTACAGTCTTATATAGGACGATAAACACCTTTCACAATTTTAGCCACCCAGCTATCTTTTTCGCCGTTACAAGAGAAAAACGAAAATGTATCGAATTTTCTGTTCGTTGTCTTCCATTTTTAAAACCTTGTACTCGGAACTGAATTATTCAAACAAAAAACTGCAAGAGGATATTTTAGTGTCAAATTTCACCTTTCCAACGAGCATAAATCTGAAATTGTTTGATAGATACCTCACGAGATATCGATCACTACAGACGTCTACCGAAAAAATAATGGATTACTTTTTCCCCAAACTAATATTATATTTTAGTATATTATTTAAATAATTTCTTAAGTATAATAAAACTTAAGAAATCATATTTTGCGAGTGTAATGCAGTTTTTATCTCAACAAAAACTACAAAAAATAATAAGTGTACTTTAAAAAAAGATGCAGTAAGTTTAAGAATATATCTAAAAAATCAGCGTTTACAAGATTTACATAAAATAAAGCTGTTATTTTTGTAAAAGTGCTAAATTTTAAAATTTTACATGTAACGAGATCAAAAATTATTGAAAGTAATTTCTTCAAGATATTTTAAATTCTCCGTTTTTCATATTTATTTCTGCCAGTTTCTGAACACAATTAATAGCAGGGATGGAAGGCACCAGTTCAACAGTTTGTGAGTTCGAATCCCATCATGCATGGGTGTTTGTAGGGTGTGGTTCGGAATCCACTTTAAGCAGCAAGTCCCGGTTTCATGTACAAAATATGATCACCGAGTGGCAAATTTACAACCAACACATTTCTGTGCAACAATCAAGTAATGACGTAACATTTGAACTGACATAATTTACTCCAAACATTTTTTATCAAACATTTTAATAAGCATTGATAAAAAAAAATAGTAGCGATAAATATATTAGAATTTGAAAGCCCTTCCTACGTATGCGACTTCAATTTCATATCTAACTAAAAATTCGAAGAATTTATAAAGGAACTGTGATATTCATATCAATTTTAATTAAAAAAAAGTGAATTAAAATATTTAAACATACATATGTTAAGATTAATTTATGAATTACTGAACTTTAGCAATAAGAGGAAATGTTCATGCAATTAAAGCATAGAACAACATCTGAACACAATCAGAAAGACCATAAGTGTAAGAAATGGAAAAACCCAATTTACACAAAATATTTTGAATTCATCAATTAGACACAACAATTCAATGGTATATGGTATCAACAATCAATGGAACAAACAACGCGCGTGCGGCTATTAAATTTATCAATAAAGATATTTTTATTTTGTTAACGACAAACCAAAACCGCACGTCATAATTAGAAGCATTCTCTCAATTAAAGCTATCACACACAAATATTTTTTGTTCAAAATTGATATCCAATTAAAAATTTATTTTAAATAAGATGTAATAAAAGTAAACCGAAAATTTTAAGAAATCAGAATTCCAAAATTAATGGAATTAAAACTCAGAGACAAGTAGGTTGCTTTACATAAGCTCACAAATAAAATTTTTAAAATATATGTTACAAACTTTAATCCACTCTTATTTAAAAAAAAATTAAAAAACGTGAAGGTAATAGATATTAATTCCGAATCAAAATGGTTCCATCAAGAGACAAATGTTTTCTAAATAATTAGTTATTAAGAAATTAAAGGAAATCTCAAATTCCTGAAGCCGATAAAGTCGAGAGCTCAGATTTATTAGGATTTTTCTACAGAACAAAAACACAGAATAACGAAAAGTCACATTAAAAGTTGAATTGTATCCTTGCCTTATGATTAGGCAAAATTAAGGACTATTGCTAATTGATATTTTTCACATTTCGTTCCCAAAGAAAGAAAATTCATTTAGTTCGCCAAATCTGGCATAATTATTGAACTTACAAAAGACATCCGCATGGATAATAGTTTATTACGTTTATCAACTTCAAATTGGCAATAAAAATCAAAAACATAACATAAAAACTATTAAATGATAATCTTGCACAAACATTTTACATATGTAAAATTTTGAAAAATTTGAAATCAATATTTTTTACTGCAATTTGCATCTTTTATGATTTTTTAGTTTTAAGAAAAACGTGTGATAGTTTTGGATTTATATCGATTGCTTTTAAATTCATACATTCACATTTAAAATAGAAAATGTAAATTTGCTATTGCATTTTAAAGTAGGCTTCACATATTGCAAATACTAAATTGGTAGTTTAATCGGCATTTTACAATTATTCAGAGATCAAAAAGACTAAAATTTTATTTTCCGGTGTATAAATTAGCCATGACTGTTTTTCAGCAGAATTAGTTATAACACAAAGTAAATCGTAAACCTAATGCAATTTCATTCAAAACAAATTCTAGCATGCAATCTAATTTTTTTTCTACTTGTTCAAATGTTTCAACAATTATAACAACTTTTAGCATGATGAGTACATTAAGGAAAAAATTCAACTACACATAATCAAGCCTTACAAATTTATAAGCTACAAAAATATGTAAATCTGAAGTTTAGTTTTCTAAACTTAAACAAAAGGTAAACAATTATAGAACCTCATGGTAGAATCCGATTTCTACTGGATTACTCAAACATAGATGACATAACCTTATATTTGGAGGGAATTATAGATATGAATATCTGTATAATCCTAAAAAATTACCATTAATTCTTTTTTAAATTTAATGAAAGAAAAATCGTTTTGATGGCTTTTTACATAACCAGTAAACAAGAAATCCTTGAAAGCAATGAAGCTTTCAAATTTTGTATTGATTCTGATTTGTTGAAAACTTAATTATTTAAAAAATTATATAAAGCTTTATGAAATTAGTTTTTAACATTTGAAAATATTATTGGAATTCATATCAAGATTCAATCACTTCAGCTAGTGCAAAGCCTCACTTGAATATTTTCCATTCATAGAAAAGTTACATTTAAATTATCATTGTCACATATAATTATTAAGATACACAAATTGAGTTCTTTAAAACTTTATAAAATTATTTTTAAGCATTTGAACTATCATATAATAAAATATTACATACATAACTATATATATATCAAAATTTATATTAATATATTAGATAAACGATAAGCATAACAAAATTTAGATGTCAAGTCCGAGAAAGAAAAGTTTTAGGTTAAAGATCAAAATTTTCATACTATTTAATATCTTCCATATTTATTTTCTGGAAAATTTTCCTTTTTCAAAAGAAAACTTCATAAAAGATGCTCATGAAGTTCGCCGTAAGATATACTCACTTTTGTAAAAAGTTGTAATATTAGAGATCAAGAAATAAAATGACTCGTTTTGATTTAAAGGATAAGATATTCAAAGCAAAAAATATTATTAATTTGCCTAAATCAGTATTTCATGTTGATAAGTTCAGCTGTAAGACTTGACACTGATTCAAACAGATTTTGCATGTTTACCAGGTAAAAAGTATGCCACATTGTTAACATGCGTATTCAAGGCTCATTTATAAAAGTGCCAGGAATACGAGCGACGGTATCTCATCTATGTTCAGTAAGTGACTTCTGGTTCAAGCTAACAAAGATATAACCGTTAAAGAGAAGTAACATTCGTCATAACCATCATTCAGTTTTCATATTGAAAAATACTTTTAGAAATACCTTGAAGGAAAGAACTGGTTTTGGTCTCCAGTAAGTTCCCGTTTTGCGTTAAGATTATACAAAATTCGTTGCAGCTGGAATTGTCTATATGCGAAATCAGCCAATATCATTACTCCAGGCCTTTGTCGTATATAACGACAATTCTCTTCAGAATTTACCTTTAATCGGCAAAGTGTGTACGACTAAAGCTAAACACGTTATAAAAAATGAAAACGAAATTCATCAGAAGAAACTACTTGTTAGCAATTTCCAGCCATTTCTAAACTTAAAAAGCCAATTGCAGTCACAAGCACCGACGGTTTTGAGTCAGGAGATTGTTTCGTTTGTCGTATTGTTTACACACGTGGGGTACTAGAATTTAAAGTGTATTCCGAAACCTATAAATACTCATACCTTAAGTGAGATTCGAACCAACGATTATTAAACCCAAAGACCATGTTAACCATTTGGCTTTGAATCGTGAGGATCCGGTAAAGAAATTATTGTACGCAGTTTACGGAGCAACATACGTTGACGAATTCATAAAACAGAACAGTATTACATTTGTAAAAGAGAATCGATGTACTGCCAACTGTCTTAGGTGAAACTATCTGAATGTTTTAGAACCATGGGGATTAAGAACCCTACTCCCATGTTGGCATCACTGTTTAGCATCTACTCTCGGATATCCGAGACTTCTGATACTATTTGTTCCATTACTTCTCAATTCACATCAATGTGTTGCCACGCTGCTATTACACGCTGATAAAATCTATTACGGAGGCTGAAAAATACAACTCATTAAACGTCGTAAGTTGAAATGTCACAGTCTTCAGAAAAGAAACGCAATTGTGTCTCAGAACGTTTATCACTTCTCAGATAACTGCACAAAATCCCACTACACCCCCCCCCTTCAAACAGCCATTTAGAAGGTAGACTCAGTCTACAGATGCTTTGTGACTATGACATTTTAATCCTTTGACATTGATCAAAATTTCCAGAAATTTTTCGTTCAACCACTTCATTTATTTTTGGTGTTCCATTGTTTTCTAAACAGGAGTTTATTCCAAATCGTATTTAGGTTTCTAATTATTTTAGCCTATTTATCCTTACTCATCTCCATTTTTCATTGTTAATATCATTTATACAAGTCTATACTTTACATGACAAAAACTTATCTTGTTTGTATATTACTCATGACAAAGAAACAAAGAGATCTTGGGTGTTTTGCTTTTTTTAAAAGATTATTGGGCTACGAATATTCTTTCAGCTTTTAATTTTGAATTTAGGCTCTGAAAGCATAAAACTAAAGTATCATCGAAAAGCTCAACAGTAATATTTATTACTAGGTTCATTAAATAAAAACTCCAGCGCCTTTGTGCAAATTTGAGGATTATATGTTCGGCAGTATTTGCAATATCTCGTGCTTCATCTAAAATTCATTATAAAATTCAAGAAATTTGAAAGCATAAGAAGCATATTTACAGATTTGATTTCACTGGCGCAAGATCCTCAGATGGGATAATCTGTGCCGAAAATCAACTAGTGTTTGATAAAATTAAGTGGATAAGGTTCAATGGAAAATGTTAAGATAAATGACACACACACACACACACAGATGAATAAAGATATTAAAACAACAAAAACGCTTGAAATTAAGAAGGATGAAACAGCGAAATATTATTAAAAAAATCCAATGTCTTTCGTATATATGAACAGATTTGAATGGGGAATTTCACGCAGTAACAACTCCAAACTACACAAAGTTAATTATTTAAAAACCTTTGATTCGCTAAATGCAGCGAATTACGGATGAACAATGTGAGACTGCATGGATTTAGAATTATTGAGTGACGCGAAGGAGTAAAATAAAAATTTTTTTAGTTTCTGAAAACTTACGGTATATAAACTTCATATTATATCTCTGTCTCAAATACCAATTGCTTTACGTCGTTTGGAACAATAGAATATATTCAACAAGATCATTACAATGGAAATAATTTGTTTAGAAACATGAAAAAGTGAGATGAATAAATAATGCTTTCTACTAGAATTTAACAGATCAAAATTTTGTGACAGGCCAAGGTACAGAAAAACACAATTGTGTGAACTGAGCACATTTATTTTGGAATAAATAAAATGTTCTTTACAATCTTTCTGAAAATTTTTTACAGTATCACATTATATTCAAGTTTCCATAATAATACTTTTTTATTGACACTTTCATAAAGATCTATCTCGAATAAACTAATGATAAAATGCTTGTTAAACAGATAATATTCCACTAATTTCTTTCCTTTTATTTTATCCTTAAACGATATTATTTAATTTTGGATATTTCTCCAATACAGTAAGAAATTTTTAAAGCCCCAACATGTGGGTAGAAACTGACCGGATGTTCAACTTTTTCCACTGGCATTCCCTTGCTCCATAGTGTCCATCAATGTCTGGTCATTCCATTCTACACATGCTCGTGCAATTTTTCTCGCGATCTATACGGTGAAGTTGCACTCCGGAAAAGCTCCTTTTAATTTAACACCCCCCCCCCTGGTTCGGAGGAAGGGTGAAGCAGTGGAAGAATAATCATTATATTTAAGTTGATTAATTAAGCGATTAACTTATTTTGATAAATTTTAGAGTATTGCAAATATTGTATATATATATATATATATATATATGCAATTTAATACATTTATACTACACTCCTGTAAATTTTTAAAGAAATGTTGGATTTCAATATATCAGTTTATTAACTTAAAAATTAAATGACTGGTTTTATCGAAAATATTTATATATGTAGTTAAATCTACAATGTTTATAAATAAATCTAAGAATTCACTGTTATTGTTAGAAATGTTGGTTTTAATAAGGGAAAGCTCGTTTGGATAAATTGATTTAGAAATATCACTAAAATTTAAATTATTGAAAAAAAGAAAATCGTCAATATATCTAAAAGCAAAAAAATATTAAAATGTAAAACTTTTTTCAAAATAATGTAAAAATTAACTAGCAAGTGTGCTAGAAAAATTTTAACCTTGTGGGTTACCGCAGGTTTGAATAAAAATATTTTCAACGTTATAAATATAGTTATTATAAATACAAAGTTTGACCAAATTGTTCCAGTATTCTATACAAATACCCAATAAGTCCCTGTAATCTTGATAGTAAAAATGCAGAACATCATTCAATTTGTTAACAGGAATATTCGTAAAAAGATCTTTGAAATCAAAGAAATTAATATTATAAAATTATTTAACAGAAAGTCCAAAATCGGTCTACTATTATCAATTATCCGAGTAGCTTCAGATTTAACAATGTATTCCAGAATTATTTTAAGAAATTTGTCAAAAATTAAACCTGGTTTATTCATATAGGAATTAGTGCCGCAAGCAATAAATCTAAATTTAATACTAAACTTATGAAATTTATGTATAACTGTTAATTAAGGAAATTGTAATTTATAATTATTTACATTTAGAATTTTATAAAAACTCAAAACTTTATTATTTATGATGTTAGCTATTGCTATATATTTAAACTCTAACTCTACAAAAGTTTGTACAAAGTTTGTAAAGTTTAAAGTTTCTTTATCAATTAAATCTAAATAAATTTTTTTACAAAAAAATGCATAGTTATTAGAAGCTTTATCAACAGGCGTAATAATAAAGATGTCTTTAAGAATTTTAATAGCAGGTTTCACTGGATTAAATTTAATACCAGGAAATGTTAAATTATCAAAAATATCATTTTTAATTTGATAATATAGTTTAGTCTTCCGAATTGTAAAAAAATCAACTGATGATTCATAATTTGAAATTTCAAAGATAAAGAATTCAATATTTTGCAGAATAACTTTAAAAAATTTTTGACCTATTTATTTGAAAACTGGTCTGTCTTTATATATAGTACCTTTATGTAAAATTAATTTAAGATTATGATCGTTGATGATTTAAAAGCATTGAAGTTCTTACAAGAATCCCGAAAACACCTACTTTCACTTTAATTATACTTTAGTTTTTAATCTACATTAAAAATTATGAACTACTTTAACTTCTTAATTTAACTCTTGTACATTTCTCATTGCTTTGTCTATTATTCATTTATTTTAATTTTGATATAGTTACTTTTTCTTATAGAGGCACTTTTCGGGAGTATAGCACGAATATTTTTAGACTTATCTTACGTGCTTGTCGGAAAAGAGTGTCCTATTTGCATAGTTGACCATCTCCCTCCTAATGAAGAAGAGGTCCCAATGCCTTTTCCCTATTTATATTTGTATTATATTGTTTTCCTTGATTTTGTTTATTAAATTGTATAACTTTCTTCTTTGATTTATCTTGATCTTCAAATTACATTTTATTATACACACACACATATATATATATATATTATTCCCACACATTTTATTCTAACAATGCAGGACATAAGTCACCTGCATTAATTAACTTAAAAATTTTAAGAATCTCTTGCTCTAAACTGGTGTTATACATTTTGTTTTATTATTCAAGCACTCAGAAGCTGGAACTGCAATTGCAGTTAAATTTGTATCATTACTGTATTGCAAATTATCATATATAACCAAAAATTGTTATTACTATAATCTTTAAATTATGTAATCAGATTGCTCCTTTTATATTATAAAAAAATCTGTTTAAACTGGAAATCTTTTATTTTAAACCATTCCTTGTCAAATAAAATAATGTGTAAACAATCTGAAAACTTTGTAACCATTTGAAAATGTATTAATCTTATATATATTAAGGCTTGAATTTAAATAAATAAAAGCTTATAAGTAAAAGTGTGTTCAAATCCCACCACCAGTTTGACTGTGAAGTGGCCATTGAGAGACATATCTGTGCAAGGGTATGTTTTTTAAATCAATAAATGTATAACTTTCAAAGATATTTTAAATTTTTCCAAAGCAGAAACATAATTATGTCCGATTTCATTACATTAATTTGGAATGATTTTTTTCG
>JAPDSC010106704.1:0-11110 GCA_026290005.1 Latrodectus geometricus
GTAGAGACTGAAGTTAATAACTTCAGATTTATCTCAGCAATTTTAAAAAGTGCAAAGTAGGTCAGATAAACCATTTTTTCAAAGGCTTCTAAACCTAGCTAACCACACGAGATCCTTTAGCTCCAATTTCAGATAGCAAGTAGGTAGTCATGAAAATATGCTGTCTTACAGTGAAATATAACAGCATGAGCCAAATATCTTATGTAACAGCTTATTATTGCATGCATATATCATGAGCAATAACGGATAGCCTGACTTCAATAAAAAGTCTTCTAATATTTTGAATTCAAACATGAATATAAAATCCAATAAACAGGCTGTTATACGATTCAGTCTCTACGATTTCATATTCTTGCAAGTATAGTATGAATATAAAATTGTAGAGACTGAAGTTAATAATTTGAGATTTATCTTCAGCAATTTTAAAGAAGTGCAAAGTGGGTCACTGATTCAGATCACCCACTTTTTCAAAGGCTTCTAAATCTAGCAAAAAGGACGAGATCCTTTAGCTATAAACTTCAGTTAGCAAGTTGGTAGTCATAAGAAAATGCTGCATCATAGTAAAATATAACAGCATGAGATGTAACGAAATTAAAGAAGAATAAGTTAATTAAAAGGAAGACACAATGCACCGAGTCAGCCAGTTCATGAAAATGCGTTGCTGTTGACTCAAAGTAAGACTTATAGGAAGTAATCTACAAAACCGAGACACAAGTCTGACGCAACGTTTTAGACACAGAAATCTGCTGTGAAATGTTTGAACAGCCGGCCTAATTATTAACTGTCTTTTCTTTATTACAATAGTCATTCTCGTTAAGATTTGCAACAATTTCTTCATCAGGTAAACTGCCGAAAATAACACGATTGTTAAGAATTACTCAGCGAAACAATGGAAAAGAAAAGTCGTCAGAGTTTTGGTGTGATCTATATATAAACGTATTGGGTTGTTCGGAAAGTCATTTCATTTTTTCAGCTGAATCATTTTTTTGCAAGAGAAAACCAATCATTTTATGAGTATGGATTCATGCTACGAGCAGAAAGATTGTAAAAGGTATTGGACTAGAATTGACAGTATACAGTTCAATAAAATTCGCTAAACGTTTTTCACTTTCATATAAAACGAAATAACTTTCCGAGCAATCCAATAGATATATAAACTAAATACTTTTTAATTATTGTGGTAGTGTCAAAATGGAAGTTTTGCTGTTGAAAATTCCTCTTTTCGAAAACTTTTTCTCTTATTGTTATCAATTACGGATTGTTTGAAATATTCCAACTTTCGAAGATTCATCTGTAATTTTTATGTTGATTGTTAAAAGATAGTAAAGTTTATTATAGAGTCTAAAAATTACATTTTGAATTAATGTTTTTCAGTAATATCCTCTCAAAGATATTAAAATATCTAAAACAAAATGTTTTAATATCAACGTGCAGTTTAGTGAAAAATAAAATACATGTATGTTTTTCAGGAATGGAGGCTTTTGATGAGGTAAGCAATTGTCTTCAATGACAGGAATTTTTTTCCTTTATTCCCTCACCAACATCAAATAGTTCATTGTTAAAGTTATCCTTCTTTTATTAGCTTTATTGTTGAACAGAAAATTTTTGACATTTTAAAAATATCTTGGCTTCACATACTTTCCAATAATTGATTTTACTTTTCAATATTGTTTGTGTACAATAGAACAGACAGTTTTTGCTTCGAGTTCTTTCCACCTTTGGTTTTTTCACTATTAATTGCCACTGTTTTGTCCGATATGAACAGATAAATTAAACCAGTTTTGTTGCCATTATTCTCTTCATCAAAAAAATACATTATCTCGATCTACTTCTTTTAAATTAGATTTCCAAGATACAAACGGCATTGATAGAAAATTATTCTTCCTCGCTAGAAATTGTCTTGAAGACAATGTCGTAACATTAAAAAAAATAATAATAAATAAAAAATAAATAAATAGAGAGAGAGAGAGAGAGAGAAAGAGACATTTATTACATTTGTTATCAGCTTTGAAATCATTGTTGCCAAACAAAGAAACAAATTTCCTTACTTTTTTGTGAACTCATTTATTAATTGATAGACAAGTTTTATGATTTCATTTCATGAAACTATCTCAAGTAAGCCTATTACCATCCCCGTTTACTGCAGTTTTAAATCATTTTCTATCAGGGTTTTTACCTTTTCTTGAAACCATCTTCAACATAGTTCCAATTATTCTAAAATGCAACCGTAATAAACTGAAATCCAAAATATTGGATTTCATATATTTTTAGCAGCATCAATTTGCTTTAGTGCTCTATCAATTTCCCAAATAATTTGGAATTTCTCATCAAATGCTAATATTTTAAGCATGGCCATCGTGATTCAAGATAAAGGGTCAAAGCAAAATTGCTAATAGGGTCTGAAAAGAAGAAATAGCTAACACATATTTACCTTTTCTTCATCCTTCTGTCCTCGGGAGATTGGAATGTGTTTTTCTCTCTATTTATTCCTCATACTGCAGCCAAACATGCTGGGCAATGACCTATTAAAATCATCTGGAATCTCAGATAAGATACGCCTATTCCCATTCCGATTATTAGCCCTTATGATTTCGACTTCAATACAAACATTTCTTATCACTCATTACAATACCATGGGGCGGAAGAACAGAGTTGAAATAAAATTTTTACAATCTTTCATTTATTGTTCTTTCTCAAGGTAAAGAAACGTTTGTAAATATGTATAAGGGGATCAATAAAGAATTGGAAATATCCTTATAAGCAAATATGCACAGTATTATCTTTTAATGCTCAGAAAACGCTGAATAAATATAAATACTGAAGGAACCAAAGAGAAGATAATATTATAGAGAAGTTTATCATTATGAATCGGCCTTTCCCTTCAGTGGGTCGATAAGCTGAGAACATTATTCGAAATTAAACATTGGGGATTCCGCGTTAGGCTGACCACTTAATCAGAACATATGTTCCCTCCCCCAGAGCCTTTGGTCAGGGAAACAGATACGGGCACAGTAGGCCTGGGCCCCATGGGGCTCTCGTGCCACTGAGTTTAGTTTCTCATTTTAAATAGAAGTGTTATTTGTTTTACTTCATTAAGCCTATGTAATTAAATTTATCTCTTCTTTTAATGCTTTATCTATCTCGCCTTATAATGATATCATATGAGGAAAGTAATGAGGATGTAGATATATAACTGTAACCATATGGTTGCAGTTATAAGTTTTCACTCGAATTTGAAAATTTTTGATTATATTTCAAACAATCTTAACAGATTTCATGCATCATTTATCGATAAAATGAGGTAAATATTTATTTTTGCATTTGATATGAATCGTATTTAATATCTAAAAAATGGAGTGTCTGTTACTATTTTCTTTGACTATTTCTTAAGGTAAATGCAAAAATATATAACTTAGACTTCATATCTTCTTAATGCATTATTACATTAAATTTAAAGTATATAAGGTCAATAAATGTTTTTCTAAAAACTATGTAATGTAAATTTTACACGATTTCTTGGAGCATTTCTTAAGCTATAAATGAGCCAACATTTCTTCATATTTTGACAAATAAAACAAAAAATGTATCACTATTTGTCCAGAAGTTACCAGTTCAAACTTGAAACCCAACAGAAAAGTGAAATGTATTACAAAATTCTGAAAATCCTTTCAAATTATTTCAATAACAATGATCTGACCACACTTTGATTAATTGATGAACCCTATTAAAGTAACTAAATTTATAATTACAATATACCTGTTGGAATATTAAAAATCTAAAATGTTCTCAGAAAGAAATAAAGAATGTTTTCTTTCAATTTTAATATGATTCATAAGGGATCATTTAATATTACGTATTTCCAAATGATTATTTAGCGTAGTTAATTTTGGTCTTTTATAGAATAGAAACATCTTGAAAAAAGTTTAAAATCTACATTGTTACAAAAATTTATGTTTATAATCTTTCAATTTTAACGATATTTATGATAATATGTTTTCATTTTAATAAACTTTTAATATCAGATTGATATATCAATAATAGCGAGAAAAATAACCATTGAAAATAGTAAGTATATTTCGTCATTGTGTATAATACTTATTGATTGGAAGTCGTAATATTATATGACATGTTGTGGAACAAAGTATAGCCATTGCCATAATTATTTCTAAAATTACAATTCAGAAGTTATATTGCGCAGCAATAATTGCTGGCTTGACTTTGAGGAGTACAGGAACATTCTTCAGTAAAAATATTGATTTATTTTCTTAACTTTTTTAATGACTGCTGTAAAAAAAAAAAAGGGAACAGGAGTTCCATATTTTTTGTTAAGCAACTGAGCAAGTAGAAAAAAAAATCATTGGACCAACGTTTCCTGTCCAAATCAAAGTATGATGCAATATGCAAAAAATAAAAGTCACATGACAAAATGACAACGTTTTCTTTTCCATTAAGTTCATTCCGAAGTTAGTTTGAAGTACGGCTTAAGGATTTGAGGAATAATTGTATTGTATTGAAGATAAAGTAATAATTGATTATTGTACGCATAGTGATTCATTTTGCTAAATGAATAAAGGATGATTTCTTATATTTTTAAATTTTTAAAAAGCAAATAATATTTATTAAATACATTAGAAAATGTTAATTTTTAACCATAAAGTGGTTGTTTTTTCGTTACAGTTGAAATCATGTGTACGCCATTTTATTTTAATTATAATTGGTCTGTGAGTTAAACAAATAATCGTTTTCACCAATAATGTTGAATATACAATGTTGTCTACCAATCGAAAACAAGTAAATTTGTCTATGGGATTAGCTCTTCAGTGAGCAATTCGAATGGAAATGTTGTTGAATATTTTAGTGGGATTTGTTATTTTATATATTTTTGGAGATTTTGTCTCTCGATGCCGCTATTAAAAAATAAATACTTATTTATCATAAAGTAAAGATAAATTTATTTCATGTAGCGTGTAAAGCACTTTAAATACTAATATTTGATTGTTTATGCAAGCAATAAATACCATCCATTTTATGATTAGTTTAAATCGACTAGGATGATTTAAATATTTTTTAATTTATTTCTTTTTAGCAGTTAAGCGCTTAACAAATATATAACTGACACAAATGCTTACAAAAAAGCGACGTCTGTAAAGATGACGAATATAAAAACAAGGCATTTCTGATCATTTTCACTTTGTTTATATTTGTTGTTAATTTAAATTTTTTTTAATTACATATGTATATATTGTAACATGACCTTAACCTTAACGTTATGCCAAACAGCAGGTATTATTTGTTCTACTTGAATTTATTTCACGAACAGCATTAACAACACAAAATCAATAAGTAAGAGAGTAAAGTTTAGGAAATTCTTGACCACGGTTGTAATATGGATTGCTCCGGATATATTTTCTTTTAAGGTGAGAAGTTTGCAGTAGTTTTGTTTTTTGGGTCATCACAAAGAGGCCGAATTCTTGTTGGTACGTGCTTAGAATTATCAGATGACATCCGTGTTTCGATAAAATAAATGATGAAAGAAACATTCATCAAGTTATAAACAAAATCACGTGGTTATTTAGAATGACAGATGCACATGTGTGTTTATATACCAAAACAAAAGCGAAACTACCTACCATTAATTGATTTTGGATTGAAAATTTACAATTAATTTGATAAAAGTAAGCAATGTTTTAAAAATCACGATAATATTGAGTAGAAATTTTTGTTAATTATTACAATCATATAACTGTTTTAATTGTCTAAACAAAGCTAGAACTCTTTTCTATTATTTAATTAGTCAATTATCTGCTTTTTCAAATGTGAATCTTTAATTTTTGAAAAAAAGTTATATTGTGTATAAAATAATAAGGGTGTTTCTTAATTAAAATGCATGGTGTTAATAATGAAACCCTGTGGCGTAGTGGTAGCTCTTCGCGCTCTCTAGGCAGAGGTCCGAGGTTCGGTCCTTGGACTGGGCAAGGTGGACAACCTAGTCTTCTATTCCTTCACTGGGTCGATAAAACTGAATACCAAATATGCTTGGGAACTAAATACTGGGGATCACAAGTTATGCTAATCATTTAACTGGCATATGCTACTCGGTCATGGTAAAAGATATGGGTATTTGTAGGTCTTGGATTCACGGGAGTTGTCGTGTCACTGAGTTATGGTTTCAATAATAAATATTTTAAAGAATTAAGCAATCAGTGAGTGGCATTGTTAGGAAAATTGCTGAGAGTTCAAGAATTACGAATAATTTTCAAATGCGCATGGAACAAAAATTATTGTATGAAACTATATAACTGAAAAAAATATATTTCTATTTTGAAATTTATAATGAATTCTTTAAAATTCTCGTTAGGAACACAGAGTATCATAACGATTTGAAAACTTATGTCTTAGGAAATTTGTTTATCAAAATCGGTTAAAAAGCTAAAATCTTTGGCGTATTTTAGGTGCATTTTCTTTAAATTTAGGAACGAAAAATGAAAAAACCCTTTCTTTTAAATTAAAAGATGATATTTTGATTTATACATGATGTAAAAGGAAATATTAAGCTTTAAAACAAGCATAATTATATGAGAATATTGCAAAATTTTCTTTTACTGCCGCTTTTGCTGTAAGATAAAAAAATTTTCTATTTAGAAAAAGAACATTACAATTTAGATTTCCGTATACGTATATCATAAACTAAAATGTTTGTCATAGTAGAACGAAAAAAAAGTCTTTTTTATTTTATTATTATAACTTATATGTTTCTAAGATAAAGTGAATATTCAAATTCATATAAAAGCAGGCACATTTTTAGTCTTGTTAAATTCAATTGTAAATATTTAAAAAAAAGAAATGATAACTATATAACTATAATTTTTGAAAAAAAAAATTAAATAGAAATTATAGCATCGTTGTTTTCCAGTCCAAAATTGTTATTTTTCTCAAATTATTATTTCTTTCTATTGTCCTGCAGCTAATATTGTGAACTTCAAATTTTCTTTTATTTTACATATTAGTTTGGGGAAAAAGTTATCCATTATTTTTTCTGTAGACGTCTGCAGTGTTCGCTATCTCGTGAGGTATCTATCAAACAATTTCAAATTTATGCTCATTGGAAAGGTGACATTTGACACTAAAATATTCTCTTGCGGTTTTTTGTTTTATTCATTCAGTTACGAGTACAAGGTTTAAAAAATAAAAGACAACAAACAGAAAATTCGATACATTTTAGTTTTTCTTTTATAATGGCGAAAATGCTAACCAGGTGGCTAAAATTGTGAAAGGTGTTTAA
This sequence comes from Latrodectus geometricus, assembly GCA_026290005.1. Taxonomy (NCBI): domain Eukaryota; kingdom Metazoa; phylum Arthropoda; class Arachnida; order Araneae; family Theridiidae; genus Latrodectus; species Latrodectus geometricus. Next base: position 7,283 of record JAPDSC010106704.1, read on the forward strand.
AATTGTGAAGTATTTATCATCCTATATATGACTGTAACAACCAGTTACGCACAATTTTGGTTTCGTCGATTCCGTTTGGGTATTTCGATGCTCTAGATGCACCTCGCATGGATACAACATCGTCGAGAATGCCTATAAAATATCAAAAATTATCAAACTTGACAGCATATCATCATCAGTCGTAGCTTCGCACAAGACCTAAAAGTCTACATGAAAACTGTTTTAAACTTTTTTACAAAGCGAATCTGAAAGAAGTTACAAAAAGTTCACGTAAAAATAAAGGATTTCTTTTTCCCCAAACTAATATGTTCACAAAATGTTTATGTTTTTGATGAACTAGGAAACGTTTTTCTGAAAAATATATAAATTGCATAATAAATAGCATAACCTATTGCAAACAATGATTTAAAGATATAATTGAAATCAAAATTTATCTAAAATGTTGGATTATAACTGCAACTTAGAAAGAAATAGTTTTTTTTAATCCAGCGAATTTTAAAAATAGAGAATAAAATACCCGAGAATTTTAAGGTATTTTTCCTTAATAAGATCCTAATATGTAAAGTGCTTAAATAGAACATGACAACAAGATAAATACTTTGTTATGACAAAATGTAAAAAAAAAAATAATAATAATAATAAATTTATGACCAGCATGATATAGTATTTGCATTGCAATATAAATTTGATCTTAATTCTAAAAACTTTCTGAAAAAAACTATTTCATGAATAATAACTCAATTATGTCTTCATGTTGTGCATCTTATATACCAATACCCTATTTATAAATATTTCATATTTAGAGGTGCTCGCAATTTAATTCCATTTTAAAGCTATTTTTTTAAAAACTATTTAATATAAATGGAATATTAAATAATTTTAACATATTAATTTTTGTAAGTGACTCTCTCTTATAGTACTCTTAAAATATGATAATCTTCTAGAGATCATATTTAGATTCCTTATATTTAAAAGAATTCCACGTTAGGCCTAATTAATATTTTCTCAAATTTCAATTAAACTTTATGGAAAATGGCAAAATCGAGAGAAAAACAATGAATTATACTATTAACAAACTACTTTTTAATTTCAAATTCCAATTTTCTAATATCTTTTTCAAAATTTAATAATATGCCTAGAAATTCAATTTTTATTCAATTCAATTAGTATCAATTTTTATAAATTAAAGTTGGATTTTTGATCATTAAAAAAATACTTTTATGAAGCTTTAGATAAAGCTTTTATTTATAATTAATTCTATGGTTTTATTTAATTTTATTTTTAATGTTATTATAAGAACTATCTTGAAAAATGAAGTTTTTATAATTAAAAAAAATCAAGCACTACATAATTAAAAATCATCATTTAAGGTTGACAATTTTTCATTTTTTATTCATGTTATCCTGATTGATTAATTAAAAAGTCTTGTTTTTAAACTTACAAAACTTCAAAGATATTTTTATGTTACTTAAATCATCAAAACAATGATGAAATAAATTTACACCTCTTTTCAAATATTAGCCTGTTCCTTTTTTCATTCCAAATTCTGACGAACAAACCGTGCGTTGTGTGGCAATAATGAACACTAATTATCCAGCTTTTTAATTTTAGCGAGGAAAAAAAGTCATTAAAGGAAATCCAATCGTCCTTGAACTCTCTAAGAACGATGTTTTAATTTATCGAAAAGAGAGACCCAAAATCCCCTCCTCGATTTCCCGTTATTTTCGTTTCTCTTAGGCCACAAATTCGAAACCTGTAACTTATCAGTCAGCGGTATGAAGGATGTGTTTTCGTGTCTAGGGAATGGATGGCTCTATGTGTCATTAGAATCCACTTATTTTCCCTCCCTGGGATACGATGTCGCAATGGAGGAAACAAGGCGCGTGGATGGAATGATAGAAAATCCCTGGGCGTTATTACCATGGCAGCATAGAACGCTTCACTGTTATTTGCGTAAGATTCGCTCGTTCTATCTTCTTTGGTAGTAGAATAGTAATTCATAATTCTTAAAAAAGCTCATGTCGTAATCGCTGTATTATAAAATAGTGATTTTCTTGTACGGACAGGAAAGATAGATGGATTTATTAAAATTTGTTGCTTTTTTAAACCTTATTTACGCAATAAATTATATTTTTTAGTAGGATACGTTTCAAGAATAAAAAATGATACCACTTCCTTATTTCGAATTTGAGGTTGGGATTATATTTTACTATGAGAACGATTGATGATTTATACTTATATAACATATGGTTTTCCTAAAACAAGGTTTTTATTTCCCTGATATTTTTATGCAAAATGCAAAAGTGATTTTGAATGTATTTTCATAATGATGTTATTGGTATTCTAGAAAATTTTCTCATGATCCTCAATATTTAGAATTTTTGAAGATAAGATAATAAAATGCCCCTCAAATTGCACCCGCTTAATGCAAATGAAAAGAACGAAAATATATGAGTAAAAATTAATATCTTATTTTTATATTTTATAAAACTTAGTAATAATAATAAGCAACATATTTTTTACTTGTGTAAAAACTTATCAATTAAAACAAAAATGGCACTAAACAATAGTAAATTATATACTAATGCATGGCTGTTATTTAGAGAAATAAATTTAGTATTTTTAAATTAGAGTTCAATTACACCAATTATTTCTTTACACATTCAAAAAATTCATTTGAAACATTTGAGAAATAACTGCTACATAACGGAGTGTGATTGTTTTGGTTATCAGTATAACGCGATTCCTTTAGATTGTGCATTTAAATAGCTTTTTTTGTAGAAGTTGAAATAATGAATTTATGAAACCGAAACCTTAAAGCTAATGTTTGTGGTTCGGATAACCGAATTTAAATAATTTAGCAAATAAACTAAAATAATTTAGCAAATAAACTAAGCCTCAAATATTTTTAATTGAATGGTCAAATATTCTTTCTTTTAAAAACAATTTTTTATTTTAATTTTCATAATATAACTATAAAGGAAGGAAATGAAATGTTATGATGTTAATTTGGCAAATTTACGCCACAATACCCAGTTGACGGGAATCACTCATGTACCAAATACATATTTCATGTCGTTTTTGAAGTCTATCACCAATTATTTCTAAACGATCAGTTTTTACACACGGTGGCAAATCTGACCCTTGTTGTTTAAAGTGGATTCCAGGCTGTTATAAATACCCAAAACTTGAAGTGGATTTGGGTGTTTGCAATGGCTTATCAATAATTTATAAAGATTTTAAATCATCAGCTGTAGAACCGAAAAGCAGAGTGCTAATACAATTCAGTTACCAATTCAGCCATTCTATAATCTATTTCACTAAGAAAATAATATTTTGATATTTAATTGGATCCTACCAAGTCAATGTTAGGATTGAAAAAATTCAATCACTTATAAAACTTTACATTAAAATAATATTAAAATATATAAAGTACTTATGTGTTACAGTTTTTGTTACCTTTTGGTAAATATAATTTGGAGTTGGTGTTCGGTTTGTTAATTAATTTACAGTCACATTCTTCACAAGAAAATTAATTCAAGTGGATTTAGATTTGATTTCGAATCTTTATAAATGAACTAAGGCAGGAGTCAAACCTACAAAATATAAAACTTAATATCGGTGATAGTTTCTTTTAATTTTAGAATAAATCATAATTGTAGAAATAATCTAAAAGATTTCTGTCCAGAAATTTACGATTATTATTCTCAACTCTCAGTAAATCCCAGAGCCATTTTTTTGAAAATTTTCTTTACAAGATCTATTCAATTCGAAATAAAAAGCAGAAGAATTTCAACCATTGCTTTTGGTTTAAAAGCTTATATATAT
>JAPDSC010106704.1:11210-28909 GCA_026290005.1 Latrodectus geometricus
TTAGACCATAAGCAACATTACTCTCAGGAAATCAGCCAAAAGTGATTTTGTTTATGCATTAAGACATTGTTATATTTTAAGAACTGAATTATAACAAAATGTTATTAATTCGTCAGCCGCCTACTCTGTCTAGTGGTCAGCATTCCTGACTGCGGATAGGGAGGTATGGGTTCAAATCCCAGTCGGGGCATGGAGGATGTCGGACTCCACACCCAATTGCGGTTCAATTCAAAGAGTGGAGCAGCGCACCCATACTGCCAGCCTGGCTGGCACTCGACAAAAAATAAAAAAAAAATTAAAAAATTAATACGTAAATCAGACAGTATGGATGAAATGCAAAATGAATTATTCCGCTAACGAATAATCTAAAGTTTAGAATTTGTGTATATATTAGTACGGTCGTATATACATCAGTATTTTTTGCTGTTATATAAATAATGTTCCACTAAAAATATTTATTTCTATAACTATCATAAGCAACATTACTGCGCTTCACTCATATGTGTGGCTAATTTATTTGGTCCTTAGATGCATAAATTTGTGGAAATATGGCTTAAATAAACAAGTACTCATCAAATTTAAATTTTTCTCTAAAACTTTTTTTTTAAAATCATTGTTAATCTTTTTTGAAAAGTATCTTCTTTTATCCCCCTATAATTGCTCATTTATTTCATGTGAAGATTTTAAAAAGTGAATAAAATAATGTACCTTGAATAAATAGACTCTATTTGTTTTGTGTTCTAAAAGAATAACAGAAGAACAATTCTAAATTTCGTTCAGTTAATTTTGTTTAAAAAAAAAAATCATAAATGAACAATAGGAACAAAAAGATTTACATTGTTCCTGCATGTTTATTTAATACAAGCTCATTTAAATTAATTATGAATAAAAGATATCTAGCGGTAAATATTCTCTTCGTTTGACTTTTTTTGTTTGCTTTCAAATTTAAAATGCAAACAATGAATGTAACGATTAGCTATTGTTCTGATTTTCAACATTTCAGTTTTATTTGTAAAAACAATAAATTATTTTTCTTTCCCAGAAATTCTTCCACAAAAAAGAATAATTTTTTTCTATGCAACAAATCGTAGAAATTTTTTTTTTAATTTAACTTTTTCTTAATAGAAAAGTGCAATTCAGCTTAACTTAAAAAATGACTATAATATTTCAATGGGACCTAATAGCTTTTAATATCAAACATTCAATTATTTGAAGAGACAAACGTAACCAGTAAAAAAAGTCGTATTTCCCAGAAAAATAACTAAAAAAATTTTTTTTATTTAATTTTAAAAAAATAAAATATATTTTTCTATCATACAATACAATTTAATATACATGATGGCATTTGTGAAGATTGAAATGCTATTTGTGTTCAATATCTATTTTTTCAATTGTAAGACACCAATTTTCATCTTTTTTTTTTTTTCTTACCCTCGCAGTCCAGAAAAATGTGCTTAGGAACTCGCAATTTCTTTAAAATTAAATTTCAAATTCTTAATATAATCTAACATTTTTTTCACGATTTTCATTAATTTTTTTATTCTTTTAATTACCGCTAATAATGATTGGCATGATAATTTTTACTTCTATCTTAACACAAACGAAAGTCATATTTGAACATTTTTAATATCCGACATATATCCGTTTAAAGGTTTTTTCCAAGATAATGTGTTCCATATTTCACGCAGTAAACCGAAAAACTTCCAAGAAACCATCTCGATAGATGTACTCGTAAAAGCCAAATATGCAAATTTTATTTCCCATTTCTTAAATGTGTTTGGGATCTTCTACAATGGAAAACATGAACCTACCATTGCATAGCAATAGATTACAAGACAATACAAAGTATCTCGTGAAAATCAGTACTAGAAAATTTGAAACAAAATGCTGTTGTTCTAAAAGCTGTCTTTATAGAATTAAAAAAAAAAATAGTATGTTCTTTAAAGCAAATAATTTTATTGATTACTTTCATATTTGTTTGTCTTTTAGCATCGACAAGAAAAAAAATGGCATTTTCTTTTCTTTCTCATTTTAATGTTACTTGAAGCACACAATTCAGATTATCACTTTCTCTTATCTTATTTTTCGAGAAGAGTGAAATAGAAACAGTATTTTACTTGTTGATTAGTGATTAAGAAACGGAATGATTTTGATTTTTAACACAAAAATATTTTCTCACGATTTATGGTTTCTTTTAAGATGTAAATTGAATTCGCTGCATTAGCACATTTGGAAAGTATATACATTTTATTACATTCCCTAAAGTATGTATAAATTGGTTACTTTGAATTACTCTCGTCTCTTTTTTTTTAGCAGTATTTGGGAAAATGATTATCTTACAGTTGATAAATTAATGATTGAACAGTTTCGAGATGAATTCAAACCATTTCCAACAGCTACTACAATAATTCACAAAATATGAGCAAAAAATTTGTTATTAACTTCTATTCAATTTCTATCCCTATGATATGCATATTTTATTCTCATCATTAACATAAAAATGGATATTTTAATTTTAATCGTATCTAAAAAATCGTAAGTAACGTTACTTTTTGAACTCCTAGATTGCAATGATACAAACAGATAAGAAGCATTGCAAGGAGATGCAGTTCTCACCGCGTCTTGACCAGTCGAGCAATAATGAACAGTTAAAGTGTACAGACTTATCTAAGCATACAAGATGATTTATTGGTATTGGACTTTCAGCGAAATGGTTGGGCAACCATCCGAATAACTTTAAGTTCAGTACAGAACTTCTAAATCACTGCAGTAAGAATGTTGGGAAAAGAAGGACCTCCCGGATGAAAGGGATAATGTTCCTTTTAAGAAGAATTTTAGAACCTATATTAGTGTGAAATAGAAATCGGACAACTTAGGGAATTGGGAGTTTTCTATTGCATTTTCTCGTAATTTGAATTTCTCAACTCTGAAAGTTTTATTTGCTAAATAAAGGAAAAAAGAATTTATTAAAAAAATTTAATGAATGAAAATTTAGTGAAATTTATGGAAAAGAATAAATTAAAAAAAAATTTTTAACAACTTCCATTTAATAATATTTATTTTTAATAAATGAAATTTTGAAAATTGTAATTGTACGAAGGGAGATGGATTGACTGCAAAATACTCTAGACTACTTGCCCACTCTTGAAACTTTGGAGTTGGTAGTTGAATGGCTTTCGGTTGAACAGTTCGTGGGTTCGAATTTCAGCTTGAATACTGGTAAAAGTTCTGAATCTTTTTCTTAAACTGTAGATCCCGTGCTAATTAGCCCACCAATGTAAAAAAACAATACCATTGAGTTCCACAAAAATCAAACTAAACCAAACCATGAGACATTAAAAAAATTGATGTTGTATTTTAATACATTGTGTGAAGGATTCATCAACAAGAACTGACCGAACATTGTGAGATCATGGACACACAATACAACTAGCTTATGATTTAAGCCTCCCTAATATCAAACATGTTGCTATGTTGAACCACGGTCAAGTAGTTGATTCATACCTAATATGGTACTTCTTTTCTGTCCTACACCAACCAATCAGATAAGCTGAAAGTTAGGAATATTGGAAATCCGTAAACCTTCTCAGAACTGAAAAAAAAAAGGTCTTTAATGGAATGTGCTGAAATAATAACTGAATGGTTAGTATTTTGCCCTTCAGTTCAATAGCTCTTATGAGTTCGAATTCATTAAATCTAGATGTTTGATGTGGTGGAGAATCTAATTTAATTTATAGATCCTTGTATAATTAACTCTTAATTAACTTAATAAACCAAAAAAAAACTCTTTTGTTGAAGCAATTCTAAAATAAAACATGTTTAAATTGTTTCAAACTAATTAATTACTGAAAAAAAATGAAGATTTACAAAAATATCTAGATGTTTTAGAATTAGAATTGATCATTGCATTTTATAATCAAAACAAATACAAATAAAGCTCAGAAAAATTAAATGTATATACTAGTATCAAGATAGGGAATTGAAATTTTAAAATTCTTCAAACTATTAATGGCCTCGAGAATTACAGCTGCTGAAGTTATTATATATATATATGGGTGTGTGTCAATGTTTTAAGAATCCAACATAATTTGATGTAAAATAAGATGAACTAAGAAAAAGAAAAGAAAATGAATATCATTAAGCATCACTATACAAAGAATCAAATTTCTACATGATTTTCTTAAAGTTTTTCCCCCCCTTTATTTCATAAAATTTTACTGAAAACTTAACTTGGACCTTAGCTTAATAATGCATGCCACCCAATTTCAACTACACTAAAATTATGTAATATTTGGCTTTGTCATTTTATTATTATAAACAATCTTTTTAATTATAATTTATAATTATTGTGACCGCGTGTACAGGTTGGTTAGGGAGTTTGTACTCGTTACCGGTTGTAGTAAGTTTGAATTCACCCCATCAGAACTGTCGTATTCACTAATGGCCGCTAAGAAACCTTAAATAAGCCACGGTCGCAATGTCTTCCATGTGAAATAATATTTCTAGGGATGGCAGGCCTTTTTTGGAGGTCTTCTGCTTCTAAAACGCACTTTTGGTGTGACATGATGGCACACTCCCACTATATAAGATGCCATTGTAGTACTGAAAAGTGAAAATCCTAGTGGTCGGCCATTATACAATAATTTTAATATAAGTGAATAAATATGTTGACAATTCTTGAATATGACTGATTTCATGCTTTTACTATTGAATAGAATTGTCTATTTTTATCTATATTTACATACAGGATCCAAAAGACTCAAGGAATTTGAACCTCGAAGCTTTGACTACAAATTTCAGGCTAGAAAACCTTTTAAGTTTCGAACTCGTATTTGAGAAAATTTAGAGTTCGTTTAATGTAAATGTATAGGAAATAGCATACTACCTTCTTTAGTTATCTGTATTTATATTTTCATGAATATTTCAGCATTAAACAAATTCGTTATTAGCTACTATAATACAGAATTTTTAAATTTCATCTATAACATGTAAAAAATAATCAATTTTCTTCTTCAGTGGCTTGACAGCCCAGGATGGGTCCTTGCCTTCCGCAGTATCGAATTCCAGGATCTCCTATCCGTGGCTCAAGACCTCCAGTTCGCAATTTTTTTCAAGTCCTTTTCAATGCAGTAGAGCCACCTGAGTTTAGGCCTCCCTCTTTCTCGAGTGCCGAATCGTCTGGCAGAGAAGATCTTTTTTGTTGTACGGCTTTCGTCCATCCTGCACAGGTGGCCTAACCATTTTATTCTCTGAATCGTTATGTAGTTGACTAATCTGTTTCTCTAAACAATTTGTAAAGATCAGTGTTAGTTCTTCTTCACCAGACGTCGTTTCATTTTATACCACCAAAAATGCTTCTCAAGATTTTTCTTTCAAAAAAAGATAAGGTATCGTTTAACTTTTTCTGTCATTGCCCAAGTTTCCGCGGAGTGGGTGAGAACGGGTCTGATTAAGCTTTTATAATCAATATTAGGAAAAATAAATATGAACGTAAAAATGTTTCTAGAGGTTTCAGGCTTTTAATATAAGCTCAAAAGTTATTTATTTAAAACTAAAAATTCTTTTTATATTAGAAACTGGATCAATATAAAATGGGCTTATTAATAGTAATATAACACGCACACACATATATAATAATAATAGTATTATTAAAAAAACTATAATAATTGGAAACTTGATAAAAGCAATTTTGCCAAAGTATTTTTATCATAATATATCTTGGGTAGAGGGCACAGCCACTCTGGATTGAAAGGCAGAGTGGCCAAAGTGATGTATATTGATTTCTGGAGGTCGATATTGTATAATTAGGGGTCGATGAAAAAATACCATTGTTTGCTATTCTTTGTGAGAAAAATGATGCAATTATTACTTATTGCATCTCATTACAGATAATAATAAAGCAATTATTATTATCTGTAATTTTATAACTGTGAAGAGGTGCTTACTTATGAAAACTTGTTTAATTAATTGGAATAGTTTCAGAATTTTTAATAAAAAAATTAATCTTGTTTTAAGGAAATAAAAATTGCTTATACTTTATTAATTGCGTAAATAAATAAATTAAGTCTTTGGTTTAAGATAAAAATAGTTTGCGATTATGTCGAGCTTTAAATTTTAATACCAAAATATTTTGAATTGAGTACCAACTTCAAAACTGTCCAAATTTTTATGACAAAAAAACTGAGTACTAAAGATATTTATTTATTATTTTTTAGAAAATATTTAGGATTCGAAAATTCTAACCTTCATACCAATTTTTTATTTTGAAATTTCATTCTATTCTAAGTAACAAAAATGAGTTAAACATTTAAAAAAAAAATAAATCGCTTTTTTAGTATCTAAGAAAAAAAACATATTTTCAAACGAATGACAAAATCATTAATTCGTCAGTTTAAACATCAAACATTTGATCAAAGCTAACTTTATTTTCATAGATAACAACGTTTGTCTCTTAAAGCCGACAAATCGCTCATTTGATCTGACCAGTCATTGCTTTCTTTTTTATCACCTTAACGTTCTCGACTCATTTTGAATATCTTTGTTTTAAATATATGGAAAAATGGTGTATATCAGAAAATGCCTTATTTCCTGACTATCGTTTATTGCTCATTTTATGAACTGTCGTTATTTGCTCAGCTTTCTGAGCAGCAGAAAAGAGATTTAAGGCAGTAAACAACATGAAGTTCAAATTGAATAATTAACGCCAACATAATAATCCAGGGTTAGACTATACTAAAAGGTGCCACTTTGATTCTCTCGAAGTGGTTATATCGATTGATCACCAAGCTGGGCAAAACCGAATCGTGTTATGATTGATTTAGATCCAGTCGAGGCTCTGATTGGTTTATCCTTTTTTGAATTTTGAAAATCTAACAGACGTTGCGTTATTTTTTAATGTTCAACCATACCTGTTAGCACTGTAATCAGGGCCGGCGCTAGGGGTGGGCAAGCCGGGCCCCTGCCCGGGGCGGCTACCTTAGAGGGCGGCAAATTGGTCCTAAAATTAAATTTCTCAAACTTTTAAACATTTTCTCTTTCTAAAATAATTGAGTTTTGACCCATGATATACTAAACTTTTTTGTTTAAAATGAATCATATTTTTATGTATTAAGATAATTGGGGTCAAACCCCTAACACCCTGTATATATACAGGGTGTTTCTTAAACATACAGCAAAAATTTGTTTCTTTTTGTTCTACTTTAAGTTCCCTTTCTATTGGAGGTTTTAAAGATTGGAAGCACCTCGCTTAGACTTTAAATCAACATGAAACCTCTAAAAAACATATCGAAAGTCAAAAGTCTTGGATTGAATTAAGTCAAAGAATATAGAGTACTCGTAAAACGATTGACAGTCATTCACAAAGACTTATTACCACAGAAATAAACTATTGGGGTGAGGTGCTTCTACGAATTGTTTCAACAATAAAAATGCTTAATCAAAATTGCTTAGCCCTCCGAGGTGCAAGTGATAAACTTTACGATTTCGGTAACAGTAATTTTTTACAAATTATTCAATTACTAGCTCAGTTTGATCCAGTAATGGAAGAGCATATCCGCAGAGTGCTTAAAAAAGAAGAAGCTAAAGTGCACTATCTCGGAAAAGAAATTCAAAATGAATTGATTATCCTTTTAGCTGAAAATATAACATCTCATGTTATTACTGATATTCAAAAAGCTAAATATTACTCAATAATTCTAGATTGCACTCCTGATATCAGCAAGATCGAGCAAATGACAGTTTTAGTAAGGTATGCATCCATTGACAAGTACAATCCAAAGGAGGTTTTCATTAAAATTAATGAAAGCTTTTTAGGCTTTCTTCCGGTTGAAAGATCGACTGGATATGAACTTTCAGCTCTAATACTTAAAAGACTTGAAACATTGGGATTGAATTTGCAGGATATGAGGGGACGGGCTTACGATAATGGGGCCAACATGAGAGGCAGTAAATCGGGAGTACAATCTAGAATAAATGCGTTAAATCCAAGAGCATTTTATCTTCCATGTAGCAGCCACTCATTAAACTTGGTAGTTAAATGACGTGGCAAAAGCATCCTTCGAAGCCGCCAATTTTTTTAATATAGTCCAAAAAATATATCTTTTTTTTTTTCCTCATCAACTTTTCGATGGACCATATTATTAAAATATGTTTCCGGACTTACTTTGAAACCTCTAAGTGATACTCGTTGGGAAAGCCGAATAGAGGCATTAAAACTACTAAGGTATCAATTAGGAGGGATATACGATGCTTTACTTGCTGTTTCTAATAACTCGGAGGTTGGCAACTCTATAAGAATTGAGGCTTCTGGACTATTAAGTTGTGTTAAACAATTTAAATTCTTATGCTGTTGTAATTTGGTACAAAATCTTAAATTGTATCAATCCTATAAGTAAGCTCTTGCAGACAAAAGACTATGATTTACCATCTGCTATGGAGCTCTTGAAAAATTGTAAAGATTTTTTCAAGGATCTTAGATCGGACAGAGCCTTTAATGAAATGCTTTGCGATACTCGAGAACTCGCAGACGATATTGACATACCAGCTAATTTTGAACTCACCCAGCCACGTCATAGAGTTCGAAGAAGGAATGTTAATTTCGACTATGAGGCAAAAGATGATCCAATAGAAGATCCTGCTTTGAAATATAAGGCAGAATTTTATTTTTTTTACATTAGATAAAGCTATCAATGCACTCGAATCCAGGTTTGATTTGATCAGTACCCACAGAAACTATTTCCAATTTTTATACAATATTTCTGATTTAAGAGATATTCCTCAAAACAACAATATAAAGTATTGAAAAGATTTAGAAACAGTGTTGACTGATGGAAATTCATCCGATATTAACGCGCTTGACTTGGCAGACGAGATAGTAGCTGTTTTGGCTTTGCTAAACAAAAAAGAAAGTCCTGTTGAGATTTTAAAATTCATATCGAACCTGGATTTTGCTCCCAATCTTGGTACAGTTTTAAGAATATTGCTGACTCTCCCAATAAATGTGGCAAGTGGAGAAAGGAGTTTCTCCAAATTAAAATTAATTAAAAAATTTTTACGCTCCACAACTACCAAGGATCGACTAAACGGCTTAACAACAATAGCCGTCGAACATGACCTGGATGAAAAAATTAATGTTAAAGAAATTATAAAACAATTTTCAGAATTAAAAGTGAGGAAAAAAAAAAACAATTTTAATTTCAACTCTCGGATTAAATGTATTTTTAATATGTAATAAAGTTTTAATATTTAGTGGTTTTATAATTTGTTTCTTTTTTTTTAAAAAATATCTGTTCTGTATTTTATAATTATGCACCAGAAATGACTCTTTCCTTTTTTTCTGCTCAACTCTAATTTTAATTTAGTGCCAAAAACATGAATAAATAAATTAGTATTTTTTTGCTAATCAAAACTTCAACATTGCTGATGATTGTAATTTTTTTACTCGTTTTATTTTACCTTTAATTGAGGAAAGGGTTTAGGTTATCTCTTTTAATTTTTGTTATAAAGGGGCGGTATTTTACCTCTTAGCCCGGGGCGGCGAAGCTGCTAGCGCCGGCCCTGCTGTAATCGGCCGAAACAGAAATGGCGCCAAAACAAATCGCCAAGTTCGCCAAATTGCACCCTAAAAACAGTTTTATCTAATCCAGAATGATAGTATTTTATATTATTCAAAAAACAATTTGCGTCATGAAGTAAATTATTTTTTACGAATTCGCATATTTTTGAATTTCATTCTGTTCGAATTATCGCATTTTTACTAGTTGGTTAGACTTTCTCTATTTTAAGCTATTTAAATCTTCCGTTTAAACAGTTAAAATAAGAAAAGAGTAAACAATACAAAATCATATCACTGATAATTTTTAAGCTGTATGTTGAAGTATCGTAAGCTGGTATAATCAGTTGAATCCTAGTATAAGCCTTCGCCATACAACATCGATGTGATTATCATGAAAATAATACACTTTTTGAAGACATAAAAAAAAATAATAAACTTTTTCCTATCCATCAAAGGACAAAAAAATATCAGCAGTTATCTTAGGTTTTGCGCACGTTTTCGACTACAAAACATAGCCAATAATCACGTAATTTCGAAACACGGTTTTGTGTAAAGAAATAAATAGATATATTTATTCAAAATGACATATTAGTTTTTGCTAATATATTTCTTTAATTGTTAAACAAAATGTTTAAAATAGATATATATTTAAATATATTGTTAAGTAATTGATGTATATATATATACACATACATACATACATACATACATACATACATATATATATATATATATATATATATATATATATATATATATATATAATGAAAATTTACATTCTTTCATAAGTATTATAGGATATCGGGAACTAATCAAACATTTATCGAAAATTTGTATTTACTATTCATTGTATGTGTATGATAATGAAACGTTATTAAAAATAATGTTATTTAATAATGCTATATAAAAAGATGCTATCAGCAAAATGCTTTAAAAAGACCCTATTGTACATCTGTCCTTTTAAGACATTTTCTCTTCCCTGAAAATAAAACTCCCTTTGGAAAATTTTTAATTAATAAAATGAAAACTTGTTTTTGGGATTAAGTTCATTAGTTTTAGTTCATTATTTGAAATTAGATTCAAAGCTGGATTAAAAGCGGAGGAGAACCTAAATGAGGCTTTAAGGCACGTGTCATTGATGCGATAACACGTGACTCTCTGCCCTCGCTCCCTTTTTCAATAAAATGCTTTGAACTAAAAAAAATAATAATCCTGAAGTTTGAGTACTACGAATTAAATAAAAAAAAAATGATCCATTGGAAAAACTTTTTTTTTTAATTTTAATTGGTGTAGAGTTGTAGCACATGGTCATTAGGGTAAAATAAGATGAAAAAGACAGGTGCATTAGTCGTACGCTAAGCTGGAGGGATTTTTAAAATTAAAAAAAGAAAAGAAAAAATATTGATTTTGTGTGTGCTTCCTTATGCATGTAACATAAAGACCTTTTTCCAGAGGGTAAAATTCGGTAAATGTGTAGAAATATCCAAAAAATAAATTCATATTGACTATTGTTTACTTACTGACCTATTTGCATTATATTAAGTAGACCTCAAGATATAGAAGAAAATTATGATTTTTAAAAAATAATGATGTTTTCATGATTCTGTAATTTCCAAGATTGTTGAATAACACAATATACATTCGTTTTGGACATCAAATTCATTAACTAACACTCGAACCTCAATTTAACGTTTTTCCACATTTTAAGAGAATGCATGTTTTACATCAACCGGGAGCCGCTATCCATGGAAATCTCAAAACAAACCGACCAATCCTTCTTCTATCTCCGACAAGAATATTCGACCCTGAAAATCTGTCCCGTCTCCTTATCTCCACCCCTTGCAGATAACGAAACCAAAAGTTCTGGTTCCAATTAATTGTCTTAGTTTCACAATGTTTACTTTTTCAAAAGCTATTTGGTACCACGAAATGAGATATCACGTGTAGATTAACTAAACACAAATCGAATGAGGTTTTGGATGGCTTGAAAATTCCCTTTAGTTACAAAATTACGAAATAATGAAATTTGGATTCATTTCATCCTCATTGCATATCTGTATTGGCAACGTATTGGGAAAGGCGAAAACAAGTTCAGAGCAATCATCAAAATTAAACTTGTTTAAAAAAAATGTAGTAAATGCTATTTTTCTATAAAAAAAATAAATAAATAAAAAAAAACAACATTTTGCTTATATTGAAAAAAAAGAGGATCCGATGCTATGTATATTTTTCTCTAACCTAGAAATTATGCACAGATGACAGTTTTAAAAAAATGAGGGAATGAATCCTTCGCCACATCATTTTTGGAGCGGGCAGAATCCTGAAACGGTATGCATTACGTCATAAGCAACTTCAGGTTAAATACACGTCAATGACGGTTTAAACTAATCACAAATTCTGTGATTAAAATTTTGAAATGAAACACAATCAACTTTTTCTAAGTTAGCTAGAGATATAAGTAACAAAGCGGACACACTGATAATTATTTTATTTATATAAGTTTATATCTATATGCGTGTTAGTATAAGTAATTCATTAGTGACGAATAATTTGTCTTATTTCAATCTTGTAATATGATTTGATATTATCACTTTCATTTTTCAATTATTTTATGAACTTTATTTTCATCATAAATATAATACGGTAGTCATCAAAAAAATAAATACCGTTTAATTATAGGAAATGAAGAACACAAAGTTAAAAAAAAATGTATTACTTACTTGAAACTTTTATCAATTTATTACATAATCATTAGTTCCGATTAATAATCAAGAACTGTTTTTGCCCATAGAGTGAAATATTTTCGGTTTTCTCAATATGCCACCGATCGGAAATGCATTGGAACTTGTAGATGAAAATAGTCTTGATTAAAATACTTAACAACTTACCTGCTGAAGTGAACTTTCAGGAATTCCAGAAATCATTCGCTTATTTTTTGGATGTATAAGACTTCATTTGGATACAAAAACTCTGATTTTGTGGTGCAAAGAAATTTCATTGTTTTCCCAAATCACAAAGTTATGAGCTTGTTTCGCACTAAAAGCCATGGCTCGCTAGTGATGAATAACGATGAATGAGATAAAATATAAATGAATACAACT
Source organism: Latrodectus geometricus (assembly GCA_026290005.1). Lineage (NCBI taxonomy): Eukaryota > Metazoa > Arthropoda > Arachnida > Araneae > Theridiidae > Latrodectus > Latrodectus geometricus. The sequence goes on from JAPDSC010106704.1 coordinate 23,865, forward strand.
ACCGAAATGATTATAATGATTTTTCAAAAATACGGAAATACGAATAATTATTTCCACGTTTTTGGAAAATCATTATTATCATTTCGGTCTTAAATGTTAGTATTCATTCTAAAATATGCATTCATATTTTGCTATAAAATCTTTCTTCTGTAAATAGATTTTATAGCAAAATGTAAATGCATATTTCAGAATGAATACTAACATTTAAGACCAGTTAAACATCAGAATAGAATGTATTGGTAAAATATTTTATCTCTAGCGATACACAAAATGGCACGCCTCGAATTCCTATTAAAATGGCACCGAGGGAATAAAGAAACAAAGCGAGTTTCCCCTTCCGAACACACATATATTGCTTGCGTAGATTTTTTTTTCCTATTCTCAGAAGATCGGTAGTCTAAACAAATCAAAATGAGAAAACGAAAATCTCCTCCGAGATTTAAACATGTTTTTCCCATCTATCCCCGTGGCAGACAAAAAAGTGACAACTTATTACAGGTAAAACCAAAATTCTCATAATACTTATCTTGAATAAAAAAAGTATGTTTCTAATATTATCATAAAAGCATTTTATGATAAAAAGAAACTTTTTTTACTAAACTCTTCTACTTTTATTAAAAAAATTTAGAATGCTCTGTGTAAGAAACACATATAAAAACACATATAAAATAAAATTCATACTAAAGTCAATTCTTACTTTCTCATTTAATTAAAAAAAGCAAATAGAATTTTATTTAATGAAAAATCATTCATACTATTTAGTTATTTTTGTTTCAAAACTAACTAAATAGTTTAAATGAGGTTTAAAAAAAAAAATACTAAAGTCAACTTTTTTAGTCAAAAATAAAAAGCATTTTATTGTTTCTTTTCTTTTTTTTCCAAAAAGCTCCCTCCCTCCTTAACCATTTGTGTTCTTTTCACACGATAGCAGCTCTACATCATTTCCGTTTCATTTAATATCTAAAAGTTCTTTTACATTCTCATTTATTTAATCTTATGCACAAATTGCATATGACATTACATTCAAAAACCCTTGAAATGAATTTTCGGTCAGTTATGAATTTCGCTTTTAAAATTCATAGAGGAGTAATTCATCGTCATTCAAGTCATCAAGTGAAATTATCTTGACTTTCTTCAGTTTTGGTGGTTTCTTAAACAAAGTGTACACCTCAAAATGACCTAAATATAATTTTTTCCTACTATGTCATTCCAAGCAGAGTATTGTACTCAGTCTGGTAAGGCTGGTAGGCACAGGTGTTAGGGGAATCAAGCTCACTCTGAATGGTAATCTCAACTAAATATTTATTCACAACTTATATGTTCAATTATGATGAAGGTTTACATAAACTTCTACAGTCAAATTGTGGGGGTCCAGGAAAACTGATGAATTCATCGAACTCAGGAAAGTTTCGTTGAAATTACAGATATCGAAAAATTCCTTTCAAGCATTAACACTCTTGTAAATTCCGCACCTGGAGAATAGTCTCGTAAAATCCAGTCACTCTATGATTCCGATGATACTCTCACGAGTGTAAAGGGTGCTTGGAGTATTTAGGCTAGAGTTACAACAGGCAGAGTTGATATCGTCTATCAGTTACTAAAGGGTGCTCACTCAGCTTCTTCCTGATCTCCACTCTGGGAAACCCAGAATCAGCTCCAAGGGAAACCACTAAAGGTGAAAGTCTTCGGAGACAAGGCTCCATGGAGCTCCAGAACAAAAGTACAATCTCCTGTAGGTTAAGTGTAACTGAAAAAACTAGTAAAAATATTAAAATATCTGAAATAGCAAGCTTTATTTACGACTAAATCTATTCCTGATTTATATAAAGGAAAAAAGCCCATTGTTGGCTAAGTGGTTAGCGTTCCTGTCTCCTAGGCTGTTGGTGCCGGATTCGAATCCCGGTTCAGGCAAAGACGTTTTCTTTCTCTTTCTTTCTCTGTTCTTCTTTGTCCTTTCTCCTGAGATGATGTATGAATGTGGTCTGCCCTTTAAACAGGTTTGTTGTGGTGTGACGTGGGTAATGCTACTCTTGGTTCACAGGTGCCTACAGGATAACGCTAAATGAGTAGCAATTTCTTGTGTTGTGATGAAGGGTCAATCACCCAGTGCCCGCCATTGGTAAAAAAGGAAGGAAAATAAAATTATATAACACAAAAAGTGATTACACGACCTGATGTTTATGTTGTACCATCTAGGTGTAGGGCTTCAATCTTAATATTTATCGGGGTCTGTAGAAGTCTTCTCCCCAACCTCAAGCTGACCCTGATATTTATATCCAATGTCTCATCCTTCATATGGAACTCCGAAACTTATAGAAATTCTTAGGAAGTCACCTCTCGACCGCAAGTTTCAGGTCGATCCGCTGATTCCAAACAGATGTGTTGTAGAGAAAATAAATTCTCCGATTCCAGTTGATCCTTCAATAGGTGATTCCAATTTATGCTGAGGAATCACATTTGTCATGAAGGATTTAACGGTCCTCCACGAATCCTCTCTGCATTCAATCATCAATTTAATCAATCAGTGCATTAAAATCAATCAATTAGTCACAATCGCAACTAATAGATTGTCTCGGGTATAGCATAGTTCTTGGTGCCACCTGGAAAATAGCGATTTCGTTGACAGCTACAAAGAGCGTTAAATTTCATCGGAATTCTGGAATTATTGTCTTGTTTTGCAAGCTATAACGGTGATGTTTTAACAGATTGGCAAGTCACTGATTCGAGAGTATTTACTCCATAAGACGTTTCCGAATCCTTGTAAAAGCAAATCCCTATATGTTTGCTTGAAGTAATTGATAATAACCTGATGCACGTTCTGTAAAACAGAATTAAATTAAAGAGAAAAAATATTAGACCAAGGATTTCAACGTTAGAAGTATAGTTAGTCATCTATAATTCGAATGATTCATGATTCTTTAATATAAACGTTGAACTAAGTTTCTTATCCATGAAATAATTTTTTTAAAGAAAACCTAACATTCTTGATGTCATACTCTCTATGTCATATCATATATTTTACTTAACATTTAATCTTCTCTCCATTTACCGAGATTTGATGACAAAGGTGAACAATGTTCTGGATAATTGTCTAATGAAGTGGTATACTTCACTGAAAGAAAACTTAAATAGATGAGCCTTTTTTTACTTACTCAGTAAATACAAGATAATATTTTAAAAATAAACAGAAACGAAATTTCTCAAGTAAATTATATGGAGACAGAGGTGTTCCTCAATATTAAATCCACCAGATTATTCACTTTCGAATTTATCTTTCACTAAACAGAATATGACAATGCTAACTTAGTATGATGTGTTTGAATATTTTCTGACGTCTTAGTAAATTCACTATTTTACAGCTGAGTTATTTTCTTTTTATAAGATATTTTATATTTTTACAAACCTCTAGAATTCAGTTAATCAGTTGAGGAAATGGATTAAAGTAGACTGAAAGAATACTTGAAGAAGTTTAAGTGCAAACGAAAAAATTTAAATTATGACTGTAAAACTCAACAAAACAAATTAATGCTGTTCAAGACGAAATCTCTTGGTTTATCATAGAAACCCGATTGCATATTGGAAAAAGCTGTACATGTTTTTTGTAAGAGCACTTCTGTATAATCTTCGTTAATAGAAAAAGTAAAACTGAAAAGAACAAAATGGACTTTTAGTGAAATATCTTAAATGTAATTTATTCTCAACTAAGTTTATACTTAAATTTTAAAAAAATATATGCACCACGCATACATAACAAACTTACAAAATCACAAATTATACAAAAATGTAAAAAAAAAAAAAAAAAAAAAAAAAAAAAAATTGATAAATTGATTCCAAAATCTGTTACATAGGAACAAGATTCCAAAATATCAAACTTTCTGATATTACTTAATCATTCATCTGAGGTATTTTTCTCAAAGAACAAATCTTTTTATCGAGACATAGCTTCAAATAATGTATTTGGTGAACCATAGAATGCTTCTCACTTTGCATCGGACTTCGAATGAAGTAAGACGAGTTCTTAAAGAAGATTTTAAAGAGAATGAAGCAAGAAAAGTCTTATAAAATTAGAATGATAAAATGTTTTTAACGAATAAACAAATAGAGACGTTACGTGCAGTAATCATATTTTGGCAACAATTACTTTTCTCAGTGGGTCAAATTTTGCTGATCCAAACATAATTGGAACGAATGTAAAGAAGAAAAACATATAGCTTCTCATTCATGGAATAAAGTAGTGTTATGAGGATCACCAGGATTACATGCATGTTAAACTTTTCAATTAAAGGTTATGTGTTTTACATAATTCGCCCATTGTTTCTTGAGTATTACGTTGTTACTAATGACACTTGGTGAAACCAATACTGATCGTCTGGGACAAAAAAAATAAATATAAATAAATAAATAAAAAACCAAAAACGGTCATGAAGGTGAAAGGGCAACTTATCTCATAGATGGCAGCCCATCTGTGTGTCTTCTGATTTAGAGATAGTAACCCAGAGTAGAGTAGAGCCATGACCTGGCTTCTTACACTAACACAGGTAGCCAATTTTATGCCAAGCCCCATTAGTGTCATGGGAATTGCATCATGATGTAACAAAATAAAGCAATAATAATAAATTTTTACTTACAAAAAAATTTATACTCATAAAATTAAATTATGTGCAGTAACACTAATATGTAAGTAATATGTTTTTCGTGTGTATAGCAAAATAAACAAAAAGCCTAAGAATTTGAAAGAAAAAAATTACAACAGATTGAAATTTCAGATTAAACATAAAAACATGAAGTTTTACAAATACTACATAAAAAAATAAATATTGTGTAATATTTTAATTCTAATGTATAATTACTTAATGAAAATAGAAATATGAAATTTATGCAATGAAAACTGAAGTAAAATTTATATTTAATATTTATAAAATGGTATACTGAAGTATAAATTTTAAAAAATCACTTATGATTGATTTCAATTTAAATGTGAAAATGTAAGTTAACAATATAGCACTTAAAACTGTATACATCAAAAAATAATTTAAGTTACAGCA
>JAPDSC010106710.1:0-40969 GCA_026290005.1 Latrodectus geometricus
GAGTTTAGAAATTGTTTACATGATTGGAAATATATTTTTAAACTCGCCTATTTAGTAGACACATTCTCTTTTTAAATTACCTAGACTTATCGTTACAAGGCAAAGAAATTTCATTGTTTCACGTTCAAGATAAGTGAACGCTTCCATTGCAAAACTAAATTTATGGCAAAAGAGAGCTGGTAGTGGCGAATCGACTAGCTTCCCTCTCTTCATGAGTTTATAAAAAGTTCGACTACTTAAATTAATGCTGATACTCTGAAGTACCTAACACAGCATTTGGAGAGTGGATTTGGAAAACTAACTCTGATTTAAACTAAAATATTGAATGAATAAGAGATCTGTTTATCATTAACACAACATACATGCCAAAAGATTTGAGGCATGCAGAAGAAAGCAATTGTTGGAATTGGCTTCAGGCGTATTTTTGAAAATTAAACATAAGGAGAATACCTTAACATCATTCTCGTCACAAATGCAACATGTGTATATCCGGTCTTTACAGAAAAAGTTCTGAAATACATCTTGCCTTTTTCAACTTTATAAGAAGTTGCTTTTCCAACATTTGTAAAGATTAAGTCGAAGAAAAGAAACACTATTGGACGTGGAACCGCACATGAGATTAAAATTGACAGTGAACCAAATTATGATGATTTATCATCTCAGCATACAGTTTCATCCTCCTCATTGATCCAAATTAATGTTAATTACAAAATTTTATTTATTTTTTATTATGGATAATTTTTTATTTTTATTAATATACATATCCATTTTTTGACGAGAGTGCTCAGCGTTACGAAAATTATTTAGTAAATTATTACAGTAGCTACACATATGTCAAAAGTTTGGGAAACAGCGCTTTAGAGCTCGATTACGGTGGGAAGAACTGTTAGTGGAATATTATGTACGTGAAATTTTATCTTTAGTGGTTAAGAATGCTACCAAATCGAAATTAAGTATCACTCAATTGTATGATAAATTGGAATCTGATCTTAGATCATTAGAATCGATTGATACGACGCCCGACAAATACGCAGCACCGATTTTTTCATTAATGGAATCGTGCATTTCAGAGGATATTTTGAGAGTGTGGTTAAGAGATTCTTCACAGTTAATGAAGAAAATAAATCTTACAGTGCAAAGTTAACTCAGTTGCTGAATCTAAAGCACACAAATCATCATTTTCCTTAGAGACTTCAATTTCATAAGGAACCTTATTTTTAATAAGAGGATCTAGAATAGTTTCACTTTTAGTTCTGATTAGACTATCATTGGATTCCTTTATTAGAACATTATCATCATTGAATTTAGTTTCTTTATCGTTTTCAATATCCATAGCACTAGACTGGCTTTAAAAACTGGTCATATCAGGGCACTTGAGTATATCCTCATTACTCAACATGATTTGACTATTATTTTTTGGAATACAAAACACCTTCTGTAGGTGGTTTCTCTAAGATACCAAGGGATGGCAATTAAATTTTCCTCAACTATCTGATGGAAATTTTATTGAGTGAAAGTTGAGTGCTGGATTGGGGAAAGATATTCATTGTAAAACTGTTGTACCATAGTATTCTGAGATTTACTTTTGTGGTACAACAGTTGTACCACTGGATGCAAAAGATTAATAGCACGAGCATCATACATTTATTTATTGCTTTATTCTCATTTTTTTGCAGATGAGAACTGATTCAAGTTTCAACTACACCACTATGAACTATTAAACTAAAGATCAAAATGCTAACCTTGTTTAGCAGTATATACATTAATCAATTTAAGAGTGTGCTAATTTATGCCGATAAATTGATTTTATGCTGATTGATTGTACTCCATGTTGTAATTATTGATTTCTTATGAAGACGTTAATTAAAGACATTTTTTATGCATTAGAAACTCAATTATTTCTTGACCTAAATTGTACAGAGCTCATTCAATACTTGTATATGAATGATAAGTTTCAACCAAGTAGTATCGCTGTTTTCAATATTTACGATTAACTTCATGAAAAATGGAATTAGAGTTCTTCAAATCTTATTGATAAATTCTTTGCATCTGTTGGAAGAAAGCACGAAGTTATTTGAAGGTGACCATGCATTTACATTAAAAATACTAAATTTTTCAAACAATTTTTTTTGTTATTTACATGAAACCTAATTTCCATTGTTAAGCATCTTTCATCATTAACATCTCCCACAAAAATTATCTTGAGACTTTATTTCCTGAACTTCTTTTTAACATTTTATCTTATCAAGATTACTTCTGGTTTTCTCCACTTCCTTGCTTGTTTCTCTTAACATTATATTTAAATTAAAATGGAAAAATATTTAGTGTCAAGTGTAAAAATTAATTATTGTAAAGTTATATTACTTTAGTTTCTGCATTTTGCAACTAAAAATTCGTTATAATGTCATATAACTATAATACAGACGACGTGTAGCTGCTCTCATTCCCCCTCATAGGACTTTAGCCAAGCTTTCAATAACTTTGGAAGAACAAGGGCTCACATTTCATACACATTTAATAAATTGGATAATTGAGAGCATCATACATAGATATGATCACTCCTAGGTATGATCATACCATCTCCTTTTGAAAATACTTTTCCTATATCAAACTTTCACCTCCCATTTGTTCATTGTATACATATGCTAATTTTTATAACACTATGGTGCATGTTTATCGTTTATTAAATAATATCAAGGCACACCATATATTGAAACTAAACTAAATTTTATTACTGAATTTTTAAGAAATGCCAAAAACGTCGCGAGTACAAAATCTTTGGGAGAGTACTCGTTTGTGAACTCATCCGCTGACATCGTCCAGGAAAACGTGAACTGCTTTTTTGTTCCTCGTGCGCTATATTTTCCGAGGAGATTGGTGTTGCCAATCTTCAGATAGAAAGTTTTTCTTGCTGCTGTTGCCAACTTCCGAGCAGAAGTGTTTCACCACATTACTCCCCCCCCCCCAAAGTGCCTAAGGCACGAGGAGTTAGAGATATCGTGGGTTGAAACGAACTCTTCTGCCGGAACGCGTAGTTTGCACAGGGGGTTCTTTGTTTACAGCTGAGTCTTGAACCACAGGAACAGGCGTCACTTTCGGAGAGTTCGGGGAAGCTTGGGTAGCACTGGGAACAGGAGCTGAAGATTCAGGGGTTTCAGACATTAAAAATGCTGGTTTTAAACGGTCGACGTTGATAACGGATTCTTTTCCTTTGATGAGGAGAGTGTAAGTTTTATTAAGCCGTTTAAGCACTTGATAAGGACCATCATATGGACAAGTCAACGGAGGTTTTACTGCATCCTGCCTCACAAACACATGAGTGCACGAATCCAAAGTTGGGTGCACGAAATACTTGGGATTGGTATGAGCTGAAGTGGGCACTGGTGCAACATTTCTCATAGACTCGGACAGCTTTTGTAAGAAGAAAGCTGGATCCAGGGAAGTAGAGACACTTGTTGGCTGAAAGAAATCTGCAGGCAGCCGAATTGTTGTACCGTAAAGCATCTCGGCACAGGTACCGCCAAGGTCTTCCTTGTAGGCTGATCGAAGACCTAGCAACGTAATGGGCAGGCTTGATGTCTACTGGACGTCATTGTGGCACATTAATGATTGTTTTAATGATCTGTGAAACCTTTCAATTAATCCGTTCCCGGCAGTATTGTATGGAGTTGTGCGAATTCATTGAATGCCAAGGATTTTGTTGAGATTCGTGAATAAGTTCGACTGGAACTGACGACCTTGATCGGTTGTTATGGTAGTAGGTATTCCAAATCTTGCAATCCAATGGGCAACAAAAGTTCAGGCGATAGTTTCTGCGGAAATGTCACGTATCGGAATAGCTTCCGGCCAGCGAGAGAATCTGTCGATCATTGTTCAAAGATAAGAATATCCTTCCGACGGGGGTAAAGGTCTGACAATGTCCAGGAGCACATGTTGAAAGCGTTGTAAGGGGACAGCAAAGGGCTACGGTTGTGCCTGGAAACTTTTGACTTCTGGCAATCAATGCATGCGCGAGTCCATGCAACACAGTCTTTTGAAATTGAAGGCCAGACGAAACAAGTGAGAATCAGTCTTTTAGTTGCTCGTACTCCTGGGTGGGAAAGTCCATGTAGGGAGTCAAACAGAGTTTTTCGGAGTGAAGAGGGAACGAAAGGACGGATTCGATCGTTGGTTACATCGCAAAATAGTTTAAGTCCTGGGGACAGTTCCATCTTCTGTAGCTTTAAAGAATTACCTGCAGTTGATAGTAATTGCTTGAGTTCTGCATCATTTTCCTGGATTTCAGCTAAACGTGAGAAATCGGTGGCGTTATTACTATTAATGGCGAAAATTCTTGATAAGGCGTCGGCAACTGGGTTGTTTGATCCAGAAACGTGTTGAATGTCAGTGCTAAATTGAGCAATAAAATTCATATGCCGAATTTGTGTATGAGATGCAGAATCGGAATTTTTTTTAAACAAAAATGTAAGTGGACGATGATCAGTAAATATAGAAAAGGTTTGTCCCTCAAGGTCGTGCTGAAAATGTTTTACAGCAGAATAGATAGCCAATAATTCTCTATCATATGTGCTGTACTTGGTTTCAGCTGGTGTCAGTTTCCTGGAGTAAAAAGCTAAAAGGTTGTAAGCCATTGGAGTGCAATACTGTTCCTAAAGCGATATCGGAAGTACCTACCATCAATGATAGCTGCTGATCAGGGGAACGGAAACCAATGGTGACTGCATTCATTAAATCGCTTTTGCATTTTTCAAACGCGGCTGTTGCTTCATCTGTCCAAAGAACAGACCGTTTGTCATTCTTTTTAGAATTTTTTAGAAGTAAATGAAGTGGGGCTTGAATAGCTGCGGCTTTAGGCGAGAAACGACGATAAAAATTTAACATAGCTAAGAATCGTTTAAGGTCAGAAAGTGTTTCAGGCTTAGGGAAGTTAGAAATTACTGCTGACTTTTCGGGCAGAGGGCTTACTCCAGAGGGGGTTATTAAGCAACCAAGAAATGCGACTGATGTTTTTCCAAGAACACATTTAGAGGGGTTTAATTTTAGTCCGTATTCGCGGAGTTTATCAAAAATGATGCGAAGGTGTTTAATATGTTCGTCTTCGGTTGCCGATGCTATAAGGAGATCATCGAAATAGGGAACGCAAAAATCCAATCCGTAAAGCACTTGATGTATGAATCTTTGGAAAGTTTGACCGGCGTTACGAAGTCCAAATGGCATTTTAAGGTATTCGAACAAACCAAATGGGGTGGTTACAGCAGTTTTCGGTACGTCCTCAGGATTGACGGGAATTTGGTGATACGCTCTTGCCAGGTCGAGGGTAGAAAAAATATTTTTGCCGAAAAAAGCCTGTGTACAATCCTGAATATGGGGTACAGGATACCTGTCAGGAGTTGTAACAGCGTTCAAGCGACGATAGTCGCCACAAGGGCGCCAATCACCGTTAGATTTGCGGACCATGTGGAGGGGACAGGCCCAAGGACTTTTGGACGGTCGAATAATTCCTGAGACATTAGGTATTCGAACTCTAAACGCGCTGCTTTGAGTAATTCTGGAGCCAAACGGCGAGGTTTGGAAAATACAGGGGGTCCCTTAGTTTCAATGTGATGGAAAATTTCATGAGTTTTAAGGTCATTCGTTAATAAAGAAGGGTTTGTAAGCTCAGGATACTCAGCGAGTAATTTTTCAAATTTAGAATCACCGATAAGTACGGATATATTAGAATCTAGGGAAAAATATTTGAAAGATATGCCGTTTGAAGAGAGATGTCCGAGAGTCGATCAGACGGTTATTTTTGACATCGATAAGTAACTCAAAATGTTTAAGAAAATCAACACCTATAATTGGTTGGCTTACGCCAGCAATGACGAATAACCACGAAAATTGTCGGCGGAGATTTAAATCAATAATGAGGCGTTTGTTGCCAAAAGTAGAAATTTTAGTGCCATTTGCTGCATATAAGGCTAAATTTTTAGAGGGTGTAGTTTTTGGAGCATATTTTTTAGGCAAAACAGATACGTCGGCTCCTGTATCAATAAGAAAATTTAGTTTTGAAGACGGGTCGGCCAAAAGAATACGATTCACCTGGCGGACTGACGAAAAGAACATTTCCCGTGATTCCAACAGTTTCCCGACTGACGAAAACAACATGGCGCTTGGCACTTTCGCGCTTTATCGCCGAAATTGACATGATAAAAACAAAGTTCATTCGTACGTTCCTTGTAGTGACTGAAGTTAGTGCGAGAGCAGGAACTATCGCGAGATCTGCTGCGTTGAAATGATCGGCGGAAATTGCGCCTAGGGCTACGGGAACTGCGTTCCAGGGCGGTGCTTAATTCACTAACTTGTTGAGTTAACTGCGCTACCTGGAGTTCTAAGCGAGCCGTGACAGAATCTTGAGAGTTAGGGGTGATAGAATTTACATAAGAAGGGATAGCTAGATCGATTATTTTGTTAGTAACTGTGGCTATTTTATTCAAATCATCCTCGCTGAAAGCGGCTAAAATAGTCTGTGTGTTATAAGGCAGCCTCGTGAGGCATAACGAGCGTAAAAGCGATTCACCTACGGTATCACCAGCTAACGAACGCATGCGATTTAGTAATCGGGAGGGTCTTTGATCACCGAGTTCTACTCCCTGCAATAAGGTTCGAATTCTAGATGCTTCACTTTCGGAATGAACAGAAATCAGGCGTTTTTTTAAGGTATCGTATTTTTCGGTAGGAGGTGGTTTCTCTAAGATGTCGTGTACCGAATTTAATGTATCGGGATCTAAGCAGGAGACAACATGATTGAATTTTGTTAGATCGGACGTTATATTCCCCAGGAAAAACTGCGATTCCAACCTAATAAACCACAGAGAAGGGTTAGTTTTCCAGAAAGGTGGTATTTTTACCGAAACGTGTGCAACCTGCGAAGGTGTGTCTTCGAAGGGAGAATTTCGAGTAACCGAAAAATCATCAGATAAAGGCATGGTCAAAATTTAGCAGAAAATTAATTACAAAGTATACAAATCAATAATAGGGAAATGTGTATAGTTTCAAATACCAAGATATATAAAGGAGAAATACAATAAACATAAAAAATATTAGTTATGAAATATAAAAGAAGTAATGGATATTAATATAATACAATATGGTAAATCAAATAAGAAAACTCAGCACGATGCGAAAGGATTGATAAAATTGAGGAGTAGTTAACGGAATATAGCTCATGGGGGAAAATATGTACAAATAATAATTTAACTGAAAAAACTTCGCTTTAAAATATATACACAATTTTTCCAAGAAACTGACCCCAGTGAATAACCAAAAAGGACATAATGCTACGTTTAAGAAAATTATAGAAAGATCCTACCTGCATCCTAGAAGTTATTAATGATTACCACTCGCGCACGCGGCACTGACATTTGCTGATGAGATCACATGGAACTGTAGATATTAATCCAAATGGAATTCGCGGTCGGCGAAATTATAAAAAATCCCACGTGGTGCTATAGTTACTTCCAAATCCAAGTAAGGCTTGAAGAATAAGCGTGTTCACTTGTCGGTCACCAAATATGGGTGTCGTTTATTAAATAATATCAAGGCACACCATATATTGAAACTAAACTAAATTTTATTACTGAATTTTTAAGAAATGCCAAAAACGTCGCGAATACAAAATCTTTGGGAGAGAACTGGTTTGTGAACTCATCCGCTCCCATCGTCCGGGAAAACGTGAACTGCTTTTTTGTTCCTCGTGCGCTATATTTTCCGAGGAGATTGGTGTTGCCAATCTTCAGATAGAAAGTTTTTCTAGCTGCTGTTGCCAACTTCCGAGCAGAAGTGTTGCACCACAACACCATAATTGTTTAGTGATTTCTTTTTATGCTATTTTGTATCTTCCTATGTGTTGTATAATGTATATAAGTATCATCAAAATTCACCTGTAACTTTTTGCGTTATCATCAGTTTTGTGATTCTTCCGTAGTTTAAGATAAGCAATCTACTTACAATAATTTTCAATTCCTACTAATTTCTAATTATGTGATTAGTTTTATTTTTATTTGAAATCCAATTTTGACTTCGTTAATTCCGAGTGATCCAAAAGTCAGGATGAACTTTAAAAGTAAATAATTCGAACATGAATTGAGTTACAAAGATATGGTTTGCACACAACAAAAGAAAAAAAACTGGATTATGTGTGACAACGAATAAAGATTACCTTTGTTGGCGACCAACAGATGGCACTATAGTGTTTTATTTCACCAAAAATGATTTACAAATGAGAAAATGTTGACATCTTATAAATCAGCTTAGTTACAGTTAATTAGTACTACAGTAAATGTTCAATGAGCTGTCCACCATTCATAAGTACAGCTGTAAGATGAGTCACCACTTCGTTAGCATATTTTAGCGGATAGCATCTTTCAGTGCTGCTAGTGATGCCAGCTGGTCGCTGTACACTTTTGACTTCAAGAATTCCCACAGCCAAAAGTTACAGGATCGGAGTCAAAAGTCATGCTTGGAGGCCATGCGTGATTAAAGTTGCGACTGATAACGTGATCCTTCCCAAATGTTGAGCGTATCAGCGTGGCACAGACAGAGCAATGTGAAGTGATGTTCCATTTTGCATAAAGGTGATTGTTTGAAGTACCTGTCGCGCTTGCAGTTCAGGAATAATGTTGTTCTGCAACAAAGTTACACATCGCTGACTAGTAACAGTATGTGTGACCTCCTCGGAAAAGAATGAAAAAGTTATGAAATCAGCAATCAAACCACACCAGACTGCTACTTTAGGTTGTTGCAAGGGTACCTCAATAAATACATGTGGATATTTTGAGGTTCACACTCTTTCAATTGTGGGTGTTAACAGTGCCAGAAAATGTGAAATGTACTTCATCTGTCCAAAGCACAGTGTGCAGCCAATAGTGCGGCTCGTTCATCTTAGTGAATGTCGAATTTGCGAAATCTGGGTGAGATTCAAAGTCGATGTTTCAGTTCTTGATTATGTTTCAACTTGCAGGGATACCGTTTCAGAGTTATTTGCAGTGTTCTCTAGGCTCTTCCGTATGACATTTCTGTCTGCCCTGAAACATCTCGAGCACTGATATGCAGAACCCGTTGACATGGTTTACATGGTCTGTTCCTCTGTCGTGGCAACAACAGCGATTGTTGAGGAACATCCACTTCTTGGACGTGACGCCAAACAACCTGAACCAATTTCTTTATCATTTTGCTTAATGCAGAAGTCGTTATTGGTCGTTTGCTATCTCGCATACCCTTCATGTAGTAATAGTCTCATAGTGATGCAATGGCACTTTCCGAATTCTTATAATAAAGTTTAATTAAGAAGTTTTTTCAACTATGGACAGCATTTTGATGCATGAAATCTTCGACTACCATCATTTAGTGCAATTACTCCTTTTTATAACGTTTGTAGATTTGTATAATCCTACATCAGAAACCCGACAGCGTCATCAGTTGGTCGCCAACAAAACTACTTTTTTTATTCGTTGCCATACAAAACTAGGTTTTTTCTCCATCTGTTTGGGGCAAACCGTATCTGTGTAACTAGATTCGTTTTCGAATTATTCACTTTTAAAGTTCGTCCTGACTTTAAGATCACTCGGTATATACATATTACTCTAGTTAATTTTTCCCCAGTGTCTTAAAATATCTTTAATAATCGAAAAATCATTATTTAATGTTTTGAAGAAAAAAAAATTAAATTGATAAAAATAAAATTTTAGAAATGAGAGTTTTTTAAGTATAAATTTTTTCAAAAAACATTTACAGTATTATTGGGAATAATATTTCATACTTTTTGAAATAAATGATTTTGTAAAAAAAAAATTAGATTTTTTTTATTAATTATGTGTTTTTTTCATTCTTAAAACTGATATTAATAACTTTCATTGTAAGAATCTTTAGTGACGTAGGAGAAAAAAAAAAACTTAAATTGTTGCAATTTTTAATACAGCAATGTATAACATTAGAATGTTTCAGTAACTCAAGTTAAAGTAAATCTTAAGAGATTATTTCTAATTTTATACCACTTCAGTAGTATATAGGCGAAAGAACCTAAGCCACTTTAAGCGCTTGAGGGATTCTGGCCCAAATTTTCACTTGAAGGATTCTGGCCCAGGACAATTCTACCAGAATCCCTCAAGCGCAAAAGTGGGCCAGGTTCTTTCACATATATAATTCTGGCCCAGGACAATTCGACACGCGAATGCGCGATTGTTTTTCTAATAATAGAAAAAATTCACTTACCTATAGGGATTCATTCACTTACCTATTACAGGGAGGTTATAACCTCCCTGTAATATTCAACTCACACAGATAGCATTAGCGCGATTGTTTACGAATCTTGAGTATCCTCCATAACACTGTCTGATGGAAATGAAACACATTTTACTTAAATGCGCGAAAGTGGGGGTTTTTCTACCCACATTACTAAATCTCGTGTATCTTCCATTAGAGAGGAAAAATGCGCTGGCGAAGTCTGACGCCTACTACAAGTTGTAAACTTTTGCGAAGTTGGAATCCGAATTAGTTAGGATTATGTGGGAAGATAATACGTTGGTCGACAGTAGGAGTTTTTTTCTACACGCCTTATTAGGTTTCACATCTCTTCCATTAAAGATGAAAAAATGTTGTATTATAGCTACGACGCCCAAAATTCTGATGATTATTCAAGACTGACACAATTCTCAAAAACAAGTGCGAGTGGGATAATCTTAACCTAGAAATTAAATGCAACGAAGATGAATTAAATGCGTGGCAAACTTAAAAAAAGTTTTATTGTAAGATAAAAACTATTATATACGTTTTCTGAACAAGAGTCGATGGCTTAGAATCATAATACAAGCAAGATTCTAAACTATCGATTCTTTTTAAGTAAGCACAGAGATCACAGGTTCGAACACCAGAGACTCTCCAAAAGAAATATATAATTGTTACCCATGTAGATAAAAAAAATGATATTTAGGAATATATAATTTATTTACATCCTATATTTTTAAAGAATAGGTTTTGTTCTTTTCAGAACATTTTCCTTAATTATTTTTTAAAATTTTTTTGTTATTCATTTTTTATTTTTTACTTAATTGCGAGAAAGTATATAAACAGCGTATTTTTGGTTTTCGGAATAAAGTGGAAAAAGTATATGAAACTTTTGGAGCAAAATTATTTCGTTTCTCAATGTCGGCTTCGAAAGACAAAGATGTCGAAACAAATTTTATCTAATGCAGTGATATTACTAAGTGTTATAATTGTAGAATACATAATTTTTCTGATTTATTTGCAAGCGCAAACACCATCGGATCTATCTCAAAAAGTGAATATCACAAACACATCGTGCTTCGTTTCTAAGCATATAGGAAGAAAAATTTTTCTTCATATCTGCTTCAAAGATAAAGAACAGATATTCGATTTGCGATATTTTTTCTCCAACCAAACATTGAATCCAATTCCTGAGATTGTGGGAGTTCAATTAACAGAAAAAGAATTTAGAAAAGTTTGCGAAATGTGTTGACCTGTTACCGATCATGTTGCTTCGACTTAAATTTCCATCGTCGATGATCATTAATGGTCCCAGTCAAAGCGGAAAAACTCATTTAGTGCGGAAAATTGTTTCTGAGCAAATATACGAAGCACCGATAAAAAAAGTTGTATGGTGTTATAAAATCTTTCAACCCTGGTTTCACGAAGAAAGAAATATTAAATTCATAGCAGGTTTGCCAACAGAAGATGAACATTTTGATCTTTTGATTCTTGATGATCTTATGAACAATTTAACACCTGAGATATCGCAAATGTTTACTGTTGGATCTCATCATAAAAATTTCAGCATAATTTTAATAACACAAAACCTTTTTCCCCGCATTAGAATTGCTAGGGATATTAGTTTTAATGCTCACTATATAATACTTTTCCGAAACAACAGAGATCAGTCGCAAATCGCTTGTTTTGGAAGACAAGTGTTTCCTAATCGTTCCAAATTTTTTATGGAAGCCTATAAAAAGGCAACATCGGAAAAATATCACTTCTTACTAGTTGATTGCTTTCCAACAACGGATGAAGAATTAAGATTACGACAATCCATTTTTCCAGATCATAACGGTATAAATTGGGTATATGTGCCAGAAGAAAAATGAATAGAATTAAACGACATGTACATTTGTTGCATATTTTATCCGCCGCGAGTCCTAAACAGCGAAATGCTATATTGAAGACTGCCACCAACGAACAGATAAAAACACTGTGTGAAATATGTCAAAACATATTAAACGGGAATATCTCGAACCGATTGAATGTTCGAAATTTGTGTCGTTATAAACGAATCATTCGACAGCTAGCCGACAAAAACATTTCTATCGCTCGAAAACGCAAGATATTTACTGTTAACCAAAGAGGAGGATTTTTACCTCTCATCCTTCCAGGTGTTTTGAGTCTTATTGGAGGTGTAATAGGAAAAGCTATAGGAAAACGAATTTAAGAATGGCTAGAAAAATGGCATTAGTTCCAAAAGAGCTTGTTTCAGAATACTATCAGCTGAACAAGCCTGAAATAAGAGTTGAAGATCAAATTTCAAAGTTATTGCACGAAGAAGAAACACCTGATGATGTGAAAGCTAAGATATTAGCACACTGGATACCGAAATATCAGCGTTTAATGCAACCACCTCCTCCTCCAAAACCGTTTGAGATTCCGAAGGAATTATTACAAGAACTAGAAACCCAGAAGGAAGAACTATCTGTACCTGTTCCTCCCAGAATGAATATGATTCTAAAATACATAGCATATGCAGTTCCGAAATCGAGAAAGAAGTATATCTTACCGATTTTAGAAAAACTGAGAGAAGTGAGTTACACATTTAACGATAGAAACGAATTGGAAAATGAGGGGAAACCAGAATACAGAAGTAATGGAATTGATTTGTTCAGTTATTTAATGAGGAATGAAAAAGTTCCTAGACAACCGCCTCGAGGATTCAATACTCTTCTTCAGGGAATTTTAGACGTGAACATACCATTAGACTGGATTCACAATAAATATGTTCGAGATCATCTACTTCTCTCACAAGTAAACCCACAATATAAAGAACCAGGCTTCTCGCCAGAAACACCAAATATCGCTGAGAACTCTAATTCAAAGAGATTGACAACAGCGGAAAGATTATTGAAACTCTCGAATACTGATACTTCACCTGAAGCTCAAAAATGGACAAATTGGTCGGAAATAGGAATACGAGAGAGAGACAACAAAACTTCTCCTTCTCTCATAAACTGGGAGAGGTGGAAAGATTAAAAAAACTATACTATGATCCAAAGGAACCTGGTTCGTTTGGAGGTGTCAAGAGACTGTCAGAAGCTAGCGGTGTAAAGAAGAGTCGCGTTAGAAAATTTCTCTCTGGAGAAGATACTTATACACTTCATTTTCCTGTTCGCTATAAATTCCAAAGACGGAAAACAATTGCATACGGAGTGAACGAGTTGTGGCAAAGTGATTTGGTAGATCTACAAAAACTATCACGCTTTAACAATGGTTATCGATACCTCCTAACAATTATAGATGTTATGTCAAGATATTTAAGAGCAATTCCCATTAAAGACAAGAAAGCCCATACGATTGCTAAGGTGTTCAACAAAGTGTTCAAAGAGGCAAAGCCAAGAAATCTTCAAACAGATTTTGGGAAAGAGTATCACAATAAAACAGTTCATGCACTGTTCAAGAAACATAATATCCATCACTATTCAACGAAAAGTGAAGCAAAATGTGCAATTTTGGAAAGAGCTCACAGAACACTACAAAATAAAATGTATCGTGTTTTCACATATCGAAATTCTTAGAAATATTTAGACATTTTACCGTTGATAGTTGATTCTTACAACCATTCAGTTCATCGAAGTCATGGAATGGCGCCAGCCAAAGTCACACAAGCTGATGAGCCTCGCTTATATAAATCCTTGTACAATGTAGATCTCCAGTCAAGTTTCGCTTTGCAGTTAACGATGTGGTAAGGATTTCAAAAGCGAGGAAAGTTTTTAAGAAAGGCTATCTTCCTGGATGGACTGAAGAAACATTTAGAATTTACAAACGTTATCCAACAAACCCTCCTACATATGCATTGCAAGACCATTCCGGCAAGGAAATTACAGGAAGATTTTACACCGAAGAACTCGTTAAAATAAATAAGTCTGATAAGGATTTTTGGGCAATTGAAAAAATTATTCGTACTAAAGGGAAAGGTGCTTCACAACAATTTTTGGTGAAGTGGGTTGGTTTCGACGATTCATTTAATTCTTGGATTAAAGCAGAATGGTTGAAATCCTGAATGACTTTCATGTTCTTCTACCTTCAAATGCTAGTATGAAATATTTTCCTAACAATACACCAGATCATTTTCGAACGAAATTAGCCAAACCTATCACTTTGATCGGAGAATGGGAATGTTGCTTAGCCGAAGCTACTCTTCCAGGAAAGTACTTTACAATTCAGTCTCGTTACAACGATTCTTATATCATTCAGAGAGAAATTGATGTAGAAATAGAAACATTACTACCAACATTTCGTATTCCTCTCTACAATGAAGATCACTTAGACTTTGTAGAAGGAATAATGGCAAATATGAAAAAATATTTTATTGATCCTCCCCTAAAATTTACTTTGATTGAAAAGAGAAAGAAACTGAAAATTGAATTGAAACGAGGATGGGAATGGATTACAACAGCTGAAAAAGGAAGTCAGTTGCTAAGGTTGTTGAGCCTAGATCCAACAAAAGACGATATAACACCTAATAGTCCACTAGGATTTCTTGCTTATATTTATTATCGTTCTCCAAATAAAGAAGTTTTTAGAAATCAGGAAATTACACTGATTGCAAGAGAACCGATTGTAGACCAAACCTATGATATAATACTGGAAGATGGGGATTTAATAGAACAGATAAATAACAAATTAAAAGAAATATCGTTATCAAATGATATTAAAATTGAAAGCAATAATAACCAAGTAACAGTTTCGCTGCCATCGCATGTAAATATCGAACTCAGACGAAATTCCTGTCCTCGATTAATGACTGCATTAAACATATCTAATAACAGCTTCGTAATACGAGGAGAACAAACAAAAACACAATTTTCCTATACACAGCCTGCTACTTCATTAAAAGATGAAAAATTTCGCGTGATCAATTATAAAGTTTTTCCGAGTATTCGTAAAGAGAATAGAACTGCCACATACAAAATATCTAGTGGTATGTATCGTGAAGCTAAAGATTTATTCAAAGAATTCAAATTTATAGCATTACAGTTATTGCCTGATTCTAAGGTGGGTTTACACGTTCCCCCAAACACCGTAGTCACTTTTGCAGAAAAGCTTAGCGATTTGCTAGGATTTACTGCAAGAACATTTCGTCAGGGTGATTATAAATCTGATTATACTTTGGATTTACGCGCAGGTATTACAGAAATATATGTATACTGCGATATAGTATCACCTTCCTTGGTAGGAGATTCCTCAACATCTATTCTAAAAATTATCCCAGTGGCAAACGAAACTAATGATCAGATTGTTAAATATTTTTCTGTGCCGTTGTACTTCAGAGTAAAAAAACAATATTTTGATATTATTGAAATTCAATTGCGCACTAGCAGCGGTACTCCTATTAAATTCATATCGGGTAAAACAAACTTAGTGCTCTCTTTCAGAAAGAAATTTATATAAATCCAATGACATTCTCATCGATCTCCATATCTGCTTTCAACCATGTCGAAGCGCGGTCACAGGCTACAACCAGAACATTGTATTGCGTATTATTTAAATCAAACAGGCAATACAGACCCTTACTTTTCTTCCCATTATCCCATTCAGAGAGGTTATGGCTTTTTCAGTAACTTGCGCCGATTTGCTTTACTGCTGATGATGCAAGCTGGAAAATATTTAGGAAAACGTTTATTGTCATCTGGTCGAAATATAATTGAAGATGTATCACAAGGAAAATCGCTTCGCAATGCTGCTAGAGATCAGTTTCGCCAAACAGGACGCGAAATAACAAGCGATGCTATTCGCAAATTAAGTGGAAAAGGTCTTAAAAGGAAGAAAACTATTAGAAAGCAACACTCGAAGCGTAGGAAATCAAATAAACCAGACGTATTTTCAGAGCTCTAAAACATGGAAAATTGCTACTGCACAAAAAGCGAACTAGATCTTTTCGTTTCATCGCCTATTCAACTGGCGATTGATCATTCTTCATTTGTAGAAATACATCCGATTGCTTCCATTTCGGATAGCAATACAATTGAATTTCTTGTTACCGGGTTAGGAGATGCATATTTCGATTTATCGCATGTGTTTTTGAATGTTCAGGCGAAAATTTTGAAAACTGATGGAACAAATTTTACAGAAAATGATCGATGCGGACCGATTAATTATTTGCTAAACACTATGTTTTCCGAATGCCACATCTCGCTTAACGATCGTAATATCTCTTCGGAAAGTAATTATCCTTACAAATCTTTTATACAAAGTGTTCTGTTTCATCCCCAATCTTCTCAACAGAATTTTTTGAGTGCTGGTTTGTTCTGCAAGGATACTGTCGGTGAATATGATGACACTAATTTGGGAGATACTGGAAAGAATGCTGGATTAAAACAGAGATGGAAACGGGTTAAAGAAGGCAAACTATTTGATATGTGCGGAATGCTTCATATTGACTTAGGAACTCAACCACGTCTTTTAATTAGCGGAACAACGATACGAATTCGTTTGTTAAAAGCAAAGGACGAATTTGCTCTCTTAGCTAACACTGGAAGTTATCGCTTACAAATCGAAAATATAAGTCTGTTTATCAGAAAATGCGATGTATCGAGCTCAATTCTAGTTGGCCACGAAAAAGCATTAGAACAATCTCTGGTGCAAATGTCTTTCACAAGAATTGAGACTAAGACATTCACACTCAGTTCAGGATTGAAGAGTGTTATAATTCCTAATGCAATGAATGGAATTCTTCCCTCGCGTATGATTCTAGGATTAGTATCCAATTCTGCATTCAATGGAGATTTGAAGAAGAATCCGTTTAATTTCCAACATTATAATCTGAATTATATTTCGTTATCGGAGAACGGAGTTCAAATCCCTATGACAGCCTATACACCTTCTTATCAAAATAATCTGTATGCCCGAAACTATTTAAGTTTGTTCACAGACCTCGCTCAACACAATACTAATGTCACATTAGAAGAATATAAAGAGAATATTTGCTTGTATGTGTTCGATCTCACGCAAGATTTTTCTGCTAGCGATACATTTATGAATATAGCCAGAAGCGGTGAAATATCGATTCACCTGAAATTCGATAGAGAACTATCGGAAACTGTTACATTAATAGTCTACATGGAAATGCAATCATTAATTGAAATTGACAAAAGTAGAAATATATTTGTTGACTATTAAATACTATGGACACGCAAACACTGTTAAGTTTAGCCCTCAGCGATCCTAAAATTAGAGGAACGTTTGGCGGAGTGTTTGCGAGTGATCTATTGCCCGAAACACGAGGATATTATCGATCATTTATTGTAAACACGCATCCTTCTACGAAGAAGGGAGAACATTGGCAAGCGATCTATTTTGACAACAACCGCAATGGCATTTTTTTTTTTGTTCTTATGGCACATTTCCGAAAGGAAACATTAAAAAATTTATTACTCAAAATTCCTCTAAAATAGAATGGAATTCGCATATATTACAACATCCTCGTACCAGCTCATGTGGACTTTTCTGTCTATTTTTTCTATGGCATGTGAATAGAAGATTACCTATTACGAGATTAACAGAAACAAATGTTTGCGAAAATGAACGAATTGTAACACGTTTTGCGCATCAACAATTTAAATTGATAAATCATTTAACATTGCTCTCCTCCAATCAACAATGTAAATCTTATCGAGAGGCGATATTAGAAAATCAAAAAAAGAAAGATATTATAACAACGTCATAGCTAGCGAATTCAGATGATCGCTAGACATGGAGAGATTCGGATATGTTGTTATGGATCCTTGCTCCAGATGTGAGTATTTGTATATTCACAATACTCTCTATGATAATATTCTAGAGTGCACTGAAAATGCTCGACTTCATAAAACTTCTGCGGAGCCTGCGAAGATAATGTATTTCACTATATTGTCTAACACAGACATTGTTAAGTGTCTACATGATAATCAAACAGATGAAAAGCGATTTGGTTTCTGCCAACTGACAAAATATAATACTGCAGAGAAATACAATGTTTATTCTTCTCACAAGACTTTGTTTGAATCAGTTGTGGAGAGTATTTTAGCAACGAAAGGTGTTTCATGAAATGAACTCGCAGAT
Organism: Latrodectus geometricus; assembly: GCA_026290005.1. Lineage (NCBI taxonomy): Eukaryota > Metazoa > Arthropoda > Arachnida > Araneae > Theridiidae > Latrodectus > Latrodectus geometricus. The sequence continues at coordinate 18,358 of JAPDSC010106710.1, forward strand.
TGTACAAATTTTGAAGCAAAATTTGGATACTTCAAACTACTAGACAATGATAAAATTGTTTTTTATTTGCATTGTTTGTAACAAATTAGAAATTTGCATTGTATATTAAATATTTTGTAACTTGTTGCTTAACATAATAAATATATTAAAATATAATAGTGTGTATCTCATTTTTTTTTAGATTTAAAATAATTCTATTCTTGAAACATTTAATTTAAGAGTTATGATAGAGAAAAAAATGTTATAGATCAGGAGTATTCGGAATAAATTAACTTTGGAGGAAATTTAATAAATTGACCTTAAATGATACTTATGTTTTTTAAACGCCTTTATGCAAATGGCTTATTACAATAAATTAACTTTGAAGAATATTCGTTAAAATGACCTAGAATCCCACTCATGTTTTTGTAACATAGTTGAAAGTACTTAATTTATGAGCAACCTACACTACTTTAACTTTCAGCTTGATAGTTAAAATTCAGGAAAATTTTCTATAAAAACTCTCCTATGCTACTGACACATCAACATTTGCATTTGTGCATTAGTTCTCCGCTGATTTTCAACATGGATTGTGGTAAGTTGTTTTTCAGTTATTGCGTTTTCTCTCTATCTTACCAAATTTTAGAAATCTAAGTTGATAGTTATTTTGAAATGCTTAAACTTAGCTGTTATTGTACGAAAACTAAATTCTTTTATTTATTTTTTAAGCTAGAATAATAGATGATGAGGATTGCGCTCCTAAGAAAAAACAAAAAAAATTTGACTTAAACATCTCTACAGAAATTGAAACTAAAAACTCACAGATACCAAACTATTCTGTTTATTTGGGAAAAAACACTGCTCTTGAAATCAAACACTTTAGAAAACAACATTATTTATGCTTTCTAAAATATAACGAGGCTGGTGATATTAAGAACAGGTTTAATATTAATATTGATCAGATTCCAACAATGATTGTAGGATTGGAAAAAATTCAAGATTTTATAAAAACAAGAGAACTTGAACCTGATACTTGAGTAAGAATGTAAACAATAAGATTATAATTTAGATACATTTAAGTAATCAGAACAGAAAAAATAAATATAGCTAATATTATTTTTCAAGAATTGAACTCTGCATTCCATGGTTTTACTCGAACATTACGTGCAAGAACTAATTTTGATTCTGTAGAATCTGCTTATTCCGAACTCAGACCTGTGATTCATAATATTTTAAATACATCAACTGTTTTACGAATTCGTGTTATCATTTGCTTACACATTGTGTTTACAAAAATTTTAAGCGATGAATTAAACAACACACCAATGTATCAAACTTATTATTTCTGCAGTAATGCCTTGCGCATTTTATCTGCTGCACAAATATTTTCCGTAATAGTTGAGGGCTTTAGGAAAATTATGAATTCTGTTGATAATTTTACTAGAAACGGAAGCGGATGGCTTCTGCATAAAATCGATTTTGTAGATTTACACATTGGCAATTATGCCAAAATTATTGGAGGATGTAAAACGGTCAAACTACAGAATAAATTATCTAATAAAAAAGCGCTTTTATCTATCAATTGTATTAATAATAAATGCTTCATTTATTGCATATTAGCTGCGTTATTTCCTAAGCAAAAGCATGCTGGTCGCTGTAGCATATACAAAAAACATTTGCAAGCTGTTGATACAAAAATGTTAAAGTTTCCTGTCGAGATAGCAAACATTAAACTTTTTGAAAATGTAAATAAATTAAATATCAATGTTTTTGCTTTTGATGAAGGCATGATATATCCTCTTTACACTAGTTCTCAAAACTATAGAGAAATAGATTTGTTTCTCTATGAAAAGCATTATTATCTAATAAAAAATATAAACAAACTTTTGAAACATAAAAAGCATTTTAATTATTATTGCAAACGTTGTTTGAATGGATTTGTACGAAAACAGACTTTAATTGAACATCAAACTCTTTGCCTTCATAACAAGCCACAACGTGTTTCAATCCCTAAAAATCTGATTTTGAAATTTAAAAACATTAATAGATCTCTCAAACATCGTTTTGTGATGTTTGCTGACTTCGAATGCGCATTATCTAAGGTTTCGACTGTTACTCCAAATGATAAAAAATCCTTTACATGTGAGCTGGAAAAACATATTCCTCTCTCCTATGCAATGGTTGTTATCGATCAAGATGATAAAATATAATTCCTTTAAATTTAGAAAAAATATCTATGTTTACATTAGATCATTTAAAATTCTTAGATAGTTTTCAATTTTTAGACAGCTCCCTTGATACATTAATTGAAAATCTCGAATCATGAATTCAAAATGTTTGATAGTTTCTTTCAACACAACAAAAACAAGTATTTGCTTCATCGAAAAGGTGTATTTCCATATTCATATTGTGATCACATTGACAAACTTCAAACTATTGGTTTACCTCCTCAAGCAGCTTTACTAATTAATGCTATCTGCAGGTATTGAGTTAAGAAAAGCAATTATTCATAAGTGAATTTTTTCTATTATTAAAAAAACAATCGCGCATTCGCGTGTCGAATTGTCCTGGGCCAGAATTATATATGTGAAAGAACCTGGCCCACTTTTGCGTTTGAGGGATTCTGGTAGAATTGTCCTGGGCCAGAATCCTTCAAGTGAAAATTTGGGCCAGAATCCCTCAAGCGCTTAAAGTGGCTTAGGTTCTTTCGCCTATATACTACTCACTTCAACTTTAAAAGTAGCGTAATTGTAATTGCAAGATTTTCTATTTGTAAATAAAATAAAAAAAAGTAAGCTAAATGGCATGACATAATTCATAGCACTTTTTTCCTTAGTTTAATATTATTTTTTTAAATTTTTCATTAATTCAAAATCTTATCAAGAATTATTTAAAATTGAAGACAAAAAGTTATTTTAACATTTGAATAATTTTAAATGCAATCACATATTAGAACCCATTTTGATCGGTTATTTTATCAATAAAGCATTTATTTTTAATATAAAAGAATTTTATAAATTGAAAATTATCTTAAATTATATATATATTAGATCTTTAAAAGAGGAGTTTATTTTGATTATGAATTATTTTTTTTATGTATTTCTTACAAAAATGAAATATTTACACATAAACTGACTTAAAATAATCACACACACCTAATTTTCAAAATTTTAATCAGAAAATTTTCCAAATGAATAATGAAGAAGAAATAATTGAGCAAGATTTTTTTTAAAATTCTTTATAGTTTCTTTCGAATAAAATGTTCTATTCTTGCTATTCAACCAGTCAATTACAAGGTTGAAAAATTGAGGCTTGTAACTACTTTATTTGCTAACTTAATAATAATTACAACAACGAGCAAATAACAGAACAGCAGCAACTACAAAAACTTATACATAACAAGAAAAAATATAATATTCGGAAAACTTCCTTGTTGCGCCTAGAGCCATCTACCCTAGGTTTCACTGGGAAGGTAGCTGTAGTTATAACCGCTACACCCTCCTCCTATACCTCCGAAGGCCGTCTCGGCAAGGTGGTGTAACATGGACAGTTTTTTTACTCTGTCCAGCAGTTTTATTAAAAGGCCCTTTTATAGGCCTACCTCTTTTTCTTAAAGGAACCACGGGAAAATGGTTTTGAGAAACGTTCTGATAACGTGTTTGTGCCGAAGCATGGTATACAACTAAGAGTTCATCAGGTTTGTCAGAACTAGCTATTACAAAAGTAGTAGGTGATTTTTAGGATAACACGATGTAAGGTACATTTTTTCTAGGCATAAATTTTGCACTTTTATTTTTATTTTCCTTGCTTTCCACACGTCTTGAGAGCATGTCGGCCAGAACGTTATCTTCTCCTAGAAAATAATTTATCTTCAAATTATACGATTAAATCTGAAGTGCCCATCTAGCTAATCATCCAGTGGATGATGCTGAAGTCATTAAACACTTTAAAGGTTCGTGGTCATATGCTACTGTAATATCTGAGCCTTCAATATAGCCTCGAAATTTGTTTAAGGCCCATACGACTGATAAGGCTTCTCATTCTGTTGTCGAGTAGTTTTTTTCAGCAGAGCTCTCTTAAAAGTCTACTGGCATATTCTATTAATTATACCTCGTCAGGACTTTTTTCTTGTGAAAGAACTGCGCCTAAAGCATAACCACTTGCATCCGTTCTAATGATAAAAGGCTTTGTAGGATCAACTCGCTTTATTACTGGTGGGGTTACTAGACATTGATTTAGAGTTTGAAAGGCTTGATGCTCCGGTTTAATCCATTTCCACGCAACGTTCTTCTTTATCAAATTGCTAAAGAGTCTAGCGATATTTGAAAAATTCGAGATGAATTTTCTGTACAATGAACAAGTTTGCAAAAATGATTGCAACCGTTTAACATTTCTTGGACAAGGAATTTTTTATATTGCTGCTATTTTATTTTTATCCATCTCTATTCCATTCGGAGTGATCCACAATCCTAGATATTTTACACGAGAGCATGCAAACTTACACTTATTTTTATTTGCTGATAATTTAAATTTTTGAAGTCTATAAAACAACATTTTTAAATCTTGAATATGCTGTTCAAAAGTTTTAGACAAAACAAAAATGTCATCCGAATAGACTAGAATATTCACTGATGGTAGTCCATTTCAAAACTGATCCATGAGACGTTGAAAGGTTGCTGGAGCGTTTCTTAAACCAAATGGCATTCTTTTATATCTAAATGTACCAAACGGGCACACAAATACAGTTTTGTCTTTATCCTCGGAATTAAACTCAATTTGATGATATCCAGTCTTTAGATCAAGAATAGACATAAAAGCTGTGGATTACGCAGGAGTCGGTTCTCCCCCAAGCCAGAAAATATCTTCATTTTCATTAGTCAGGGCAATTAAATGATTTCTGTTTTCTGTATCAAGAGAGTGCCCTTCTTCTCGCAAACAAAGATTATTAGCTTTGTGTATAGCAGTAGAATTGCTTTGTGCCGGAACATCATTTTTGTTTTATTAGTTGAATTCATATGACAAGGGCTAATATTGACCGCTCGATAGGAATGTCATTTCTTGGTAGGGATAAATCTTTTGCAAATTGTATTTTATTGCTTGGTTTGTCACCAAAATACCAGCAATTGTGTTTCCTGCCCATCACAATTCCTGATTTTCTCAAAACGTCAACACCTAAGAGAGTACAATTAGCCTTTGGATGTGGCAGAAAAATCTTATCTATTCAGAAACTTCATCCATGAACATTTATTGGCACTGTAGTTTTCTTAAAAATTGATGTGGATTGTTGACCATCAGCTTGACACACAGTAACATCAACTTCTATAAAATTTTGTCCTCGGTTCTTTAAAAAGTTAAACATCAATTCTCCACCAAGTGATTGGCTGGCTCCTGTATCAGCATAAACTGTTCCCGTAGCTTCATAAACTTTAATGTCAAGTAAAGTTACTGGAAAGGAGATACAAGCAAACATCTGTAAAGCATTGACATGCGCACTGTATTTCTTGAAAGAAAACCTTGGACATTTTGTTTTTATAAATCCTAGGTAACCACATCCATAATAACAAACAGACTTCTCAATATTTCGTGTTAGCTTATAGTTTGAGTTGGAAACGATATTTTTGTGGGTACTAAAAATATCAGTCTTCTTAAATTTAGGGAGTTGATGTTTCTTTAATTCTTGAGTGCATGTTGTTCTAGGAAATTTAGATTTATATGATTATAAGGATTTTGGAGGTTTTGCCACTTTCTGAAAAGAGGATTTTATATTTTCATACAAGTCGAGCTTATCAGCTAATAAGACAGGATCATTGAGTTTTTCCCAACTGCCTAAATAGTGATTCTTATATTCTGAAGGATATATATATTTTTTTCATTTAATCAGCAAGGATAAGTTATTTTAATTTGTCAAATGAAATAATTTCTAACTCATTAAGCCAACCTTCAAAGTATGTCCTAAGCTCAAAAAAGATATCTTTCCAAGTAGAATGTTCATGCTTCTGATGTCGACTAAAAAGAGTTCTGAACCGGTTTGCTGTCAGCTTAAATCTTTGCAACAATATAGAACGAATATGGTTGTAGTTTTTGAATATTTCTTCAGGCTTTCTTGCGGTTAGTTTACCTATATCACTTGGAAGTACAACAACTAAATGTGATACCCAATAATCAGTAGATATATTTAAAAGTTTCATCTGTCTTTCAAGCATTGTTAAAAATAAAGTCATATCATCTGTATCAGGGATAAATGTAGGCAGGACAGTTTTTAAATCAATCCGCATAGGAGAATGATAAATGTGACTGGGGTATACAGCTGTAATACAATTTGATGTTTGCAACCTAAGCTTTTCAAGTTCGAATGCTCTTTCCTCCGCTAAACGCTGATTTTCGCTTTCTAACCTTTTCACTTTGGCATCTTCTAATTGTTTCCGATCTTCGACAATATTATTTAATATATTTTGAATAAACTCTTCGTTATCTTTAAAGAATGGGGATTTAGTGATTTTGTGACGCAAATCATTTATTTTATTATCAGAAGAAACATCGATGAGTAATTCTAGTGCTAAATTATACAGATCAATTTTCTTACCTTTAGAGAGAAAAGCCATGTTTACCCTATGTTACTGTTAAAGAGAAATTACTATATAAATCAAAAATTGTCTGATTATATATATGAATAACCAATTAAACAACTACCTTCCCTTTTGAGGTAAATGCAAACTATATAGAATAAGTATTCACAAAGACTTTATAAAAAAATTACTCAAATAAAAAAATTACACTTGTAGAAAATGCAAAATATTATCATAATATTCGCCAGTAATCAGAGTTAAAATATTAAAAACGTGAATTAAGATAGTTTCGAAACGGCTGGAATAATAACTGATCAAGTTATGTAATCTTCACAATCTACGTTTACAACCTATTTATGCGATTAGTACGCAAGTAACTAAGACATTATAATATAATTAGTGTTATACAATGTAAAATTTGCAACATTTACCAAGTAAACTATAAATAAACTCAACATAAATGATCACTAAGCAAACAAGTTAAAAAAAATTAAATAATTATACCTTTTAAACATCAACAATAACATTCATAAAATGAATACAAAATTATACATCAGATACTTGGTAATAAAATATTGAATGGGAAATTCTTATTTAAACAATTTTATAATACCACATAATGTAATGTACCACAACACTGTTTTAACCTATTGAGTCTGGCGTCACTGTTTCAAGAAACTGCTTCTAGGACTGCCCGAGAAAAGGACATTTACTACCCTTCTGACAAAAAAGGAGACGTTCATTTTCACTCCACTTCTGTGCGGAAGATTTCACCATAACGAATTTTTGTATTTTGAGGTCTATATCCCGCGCTGGGTCTGACTTAATTTTGACGAAGATGTAATTGAGTCTTCCATAAATACTATACTTATCGATGAGCAATCGACTTTTTTCCATTTGTTGTTTAACATATTAGTTTAATAAGTGTTACAAAAATTTTAAGTTATATAATCTTGGAAATTATGATATGGGATAAATTAATTTATTACAAAGAATTTGTTGAGATTGTTAAACTGTATTTCGCAATCATTTTATTGGTTGCTTATCCCACAATTATTGATGGCTTTTTTTGTTTCTGTAAAGTTGTACAAAATAATACGAAATTAAAGATAAATTTGATTGATTAGTTTGATTTTTAGCAATCAAAATACATATTTAAAATAACCGATTTCTTAAGTAACTAAACGCATTTAGTTATAAGGAAAAAGATGAGCAATAACTAATTGAATATTTTCAAAAACATTCCAAGAACAGCATGTCTGATATTAAAAAATGTAAATAAAGATATTTTGAACTAATAATTTTAGTTCATAAGCAAATACATATAAATTACAGAAATAGTATTTGAGAAAGATCTGTATGTTAACAACATTAACGGTTTTTCTTTCTTTTTTCATTCTTTTAGAAATGTCTTGCGTTATAAGTAATTTTTATACTCATTGTATTAAAATATATGCTCTTTTATTATTTTTCTTTTGGGAAATAGCTTAAAACTAGAATTTTCCTTTCTGTGGCTAGATATGAAACATTTTACTCAATGAATATTGTGGGTTCAATCTTGAGTTGAACTGATAAATTGTTTGTGAAATTATTTCAGTCATACAATAAATTGTAAAATTCTGATCATTTTTCAATGAATGAAGGCTTGAAAATCGTTTTTTCAAAAAGTAGGTTGTAAATGTAATCATATTAGTCTCAGAAAATATTTCTATAAAATTCTTATCTGGAAAGAAGAAAATATTAGGAAAATACTAAGTTTAAAAATTCTTATCCTTAGTGTTTTAAACTTTGTGTGTAAGAATGATTATTAAATTATCTTTAAAAAAAACCAAAACCGTGTTTATTTAAATTTTACGCACAGATTGAAGAGGAATTACTTTATAAAATTTCCTCTTAATTAATTTAATAAATTGCAATTAATTTTTCATATAATCAGAATATTGATTTGAACAAAATAAATGCATATTCATATTAGTTTAAAATTTTGAAATGAAAAATAAAATGAATAAATTAAGTCAGTTTTAAGTTTTTGTCTTTATTTATACTATCATATGTTACCAAATGTGTATTTTTTAAATTATGTATTAATGTAAATAAAATATATTTATTTTGTTCTCTATTTTGTATTAAATATTACTTACTAATAGCAAAGCTAATTTATTTATCTACAAATTATATAAGACTATTGACGTTAGTAGTGTGCATATGAGAGAGCTGGCGCAGTGACCTTTAGGCCATAAGCCCGCCCCATTAAATTTCCAACCCACTTTTAAGAGCAATGGTGTGAACGCCACCCATAAAAATCTCCACCCACTTTTAGAAACAATGGCCTCCAACCCCTCCACTAAATTTCCAACCCCCTTTTAGAAACAATGGTGTGAAAGCCACCCATTAAATTCTAACCCCTTTTCAAAAAACAATGGTCCCTAACACCCCCATTAAATTTCCACACCCTTTTAGAAACAATGGCCTCCAACCCCACCCATAAAATTTCCGCCCACTTTTAAAAACAATGGTGTAAAAAAGTCCCATTAAATTTCCACCCACTTTTTAAAACAATGGTCTAAAAAGCCCCCATAAATCTACACCTACTTTTTAAAACAATGGTTGCAAAACCGTCCATTCCACTTTTAAAATCTATTTTTTAACCGCTGGTATACTCCGCTCTCTTTTATAAAAGTACGAATTCTATAAAACCCAATTTAAAAAAGCTCTTAAAAATTATCTGAAAAGTCGCTGAGACGCCAGGGTACCCCCTTAGGAGAGCACCCCCTTTTTGTGTGAAAAAATAATGGCATTATACTCACTTTTAGATCTTCGCAGCGTTAAAAAAATCTTGAAAAAAATAGCAAAACGGCCCACCAGGTCAGTGATACCAGAAGTCCAGTTCCAACAGCTGTTTACGAATTCTAGAACCGGAATTCCGGTATCACTGGACCCGGCAACGGGGCCTCAACTTATACATAGTAAGGACAACACAAGACAACACAACATCTAAATGGACATAGAGACCACAAGTCTCAACCCACCACTGATGTTTCACTCCGTGGTTGATCCATAAGTGAGCTTAACGCAAATAGCATAACACATATTCGCGAAAGCTGCTACCAAGCCGAGGCTGGGGATCGAAACCGCGATCTCACGGTTGCTAAGCTTAGACTTTGCCACGGAGCTACTGGGTACCCGACAGAGAGAGAACATCTAATTAATATATACATGTCACCGAAGTCAAAAAGACGCTAAAATATAGCTTTAAACAAGTCCTTTCTCTCTTAGAATGTGAAAAATCTTTAAAATATCAAAAACTGCAATTTATCTGATCGAAAAATATCGTCAAAAACACTTCAGAAATTAAAACGAAAAGAGGCGAAAAATTTTCGACACCAGATTCCGAGTCCAGTTCGTGCTGCCATCCAGTGATAGTTAGAATTAAAATCTCTTACGTCAGTTGGTTTTTTTTTTTAACTATTGACGTAACAGGAAAAAGAAAAGAAAACACGTTTCTCTTTCGAGCTCTCTTTTTCAAGGCCGCAGCTGATCTCATTTTCGAACCGCTTCCTCTTTTTATTCATTTAAAGAAAACTCGTTAGTATGTAAATAAACAGAGATGGAAAATATATACGACTTATTAGGTGACATGATAGCACTCTACGGGTCTGTGAACTGTAGAATGACTAGTCTGGCAAGAGTATGTCAAAAGTTATTCTTATGCATAGAAGAAGAAGAAACTTATAAATATCAAGAAATTCATTCCTTAATTTTAAAATATGTTATTCAAATGCATCAAATATTGCATGAAGAGAAGAACAAAAATGTTCGAAAAATGGGGTGTGATATTTTATCTAAACTGAACAAACTTCTTTAGATTTTAATGATTTTTAAACCATTAAAATCACTGTTCGAACTGAAACATTTGCGCTGGTTGAGACTTCCCGACATCTTTACTTCCTAAATACGCAAAGAAAAGAGGTTTCAAATCATTGAGTTTTAAATAATCTGACGCCATTTTATCACATCTTTGCGGTAAAGATACAAGACAATTAGCCAATTCTACAACTATTCTATTTCCATATCTTGTGGTTATCTGTTTAACTTCAGTAACAGGATATTTTTCATGGATGTTGAGTTCCCTCATTTTCTTGAAAGCCTTTCTTTCTGCTCCATCTTCAAATGAACTGAGTGCGTTTAATTTATTTAATAATTCCATTTTGCGTTTATTATATAAGAAAAAAATTTTCATTTCTTTAAATGCGAAAAATTAGGTACTTATCTACACTCATAGCTTTGATTTGTCTCTTTTTTAATGATTCTATCTCCTCTGTATTCAATGTACCTGTAGGTATGTGAATAAGTGACCCATTCTCTAAACGAATTAAAATTTTATCAGTGTGGACTGCAACTTCAGAAATCAGGTATTCCCGGTGCAGTTCTTTATAAGTTCTAATATGTAAAGAATTAAGTTTTTCCATTTATTTATGGAGCTAAAAAAATTCTAACTTTTCGATGTGTAAATAGGGTTTTAACTTACATTGTCCTCCTGTCAGTACTGATAAAGTTAAAACATCATTCTGTTTCCCATACACAAATAAAATGAGTGATTCTTCATTGACACGTATTTCCTTATCGAGAAGGACCTCTTTACCTTTCTCTAATCGTATCTTTGGTTTCTCATTCATGTTATCACAGGCTAAGAAAATTGTTACCTTCATATACATATCAAGTGGTAGTTTTAAGTTTGAGTCCAAAAGCTTTGAAGTAAATGTATTGAACGGGAAAGTTTTGAAACCATTACCTGTAAACTCTACTCCTCGATCTGTGGAAGCACAGAATGTCTTAGTATCAACATAGTATTTATTAGCACAATCTGTATCATATTGAGGTCTTTTCACACCTGAAATTCTTTGGTTGTGAGCATAATAATTTTTATTAATTTTATTCCATAGAATGCAGTAATAATCAAGATATTTCTTAGTAACAACATCGTTAGCATTTACAGGTTCTTTCACATTTGACACTATTTTATTGTTAGCATCATAATGATCGTCTTTTAAAATCAAAGCATTAGTATCAACATAATCTTTATTAGCACAATCCGTTTCATACTGAGGTCTTTTTACACCCGTAATTCTTTCATTGTGAGCATAATAAACACCTTCATGGAGTGTTAAAGCATTATTTTCAAAATATCGCCTATTCACAGCATTTTTCTCGGACTCTGGATCCTTTACATTATTTATCGTTTTACCTTTCGCATCAAAATTTCCTTGAGGTGAGTGCAGTAAACTTTTGCTTTCCAACAGATCAACCACTGTATCTACATAATCCCTAGTTGCAGAATCGGACTGCTCAACCGGATTTAAAAGATTGCTAATTCTTTTTCCTTTTGCGTCGTACTGCTGATCATTTTCCAAAACAATTAAGCTTTTGTTGGACAAATCTCGAATGGATGACCTCAGATTCTTCCTGCACCTGTCTACGTAATATTTTGTTGTGACGTCATTATTTTCCGTAGGTTCTCCAGCATTCCTCAATATCTTTTCTTCCATATCGTAATTACCATCGTGTGTCAGTTTAAACCCTATTCCTGGAATACCAGGAGGTCCTTCTTTAAGTTCTTCCTCAAAAAGTGGATAATATGCTGTCATTTCTTTATTTTAATACAATTAATTTCAATAGTCTTCCGACTATTAAAATTAAAATACGTTTATAACTTTAATGTTTTGATCATGGTGATATCTTGGTTCTTTATGTTCAAGTAGCATTTCTTGCGCTCTCGTAAGATGAAGTAGAAAACATAATTTTTGGTGGTGTTGTTCCTCAACCTCCAGTTGAACTCTATAGTCAGGTTATTCGTGTCTGTATAATTTTCGTGGTGAGCTAGATTGAAGCAAATGATTGGGTATAATTTACCGAAATTGGAATAATTGACCATGCATCCCGTTTCTGAATTAATGGTGTTGAGTCCAGCTTCCAAAAGAGCTGTGTACAGCCGATTGTAATCACCTTTCTCAAAATCCATCATGTAACTTACAGTTGGAACCCTTACATTATTAACCATCAGCCAACATTCCGTCATATCTAAGTTGTCGAATAACATGTTGTTATGTTTCGCATTTTCATATCTTTCAGTGTATTGAGGTATGACGTACAAGGATAATACTTCATCTGAAGTAGCATTTATGGAGTAAGACCCGCTTGAATTCTTTAAGAAAATATTCGACTTGACAATGCTGTGTTGGTTCCAGTTTATTTCCACAGGCTTATCCGATAACCTTAATTCGTTAAATTTTGCAGCAGCTGAATTCTTGAATCTGACATAAGGAAGCCAAAGCGATAAATCTTCCACTATTACCTTGTAGTCCTTAGTTTGCTCATCTGTATACAGCATATTCTGACTGTGATTTCTTTGAAACTCAAACTTGACTTGGAAACCTGTAATGACCTTTTTGTATTCATTGAAGAAATCAAATACGTATTTTAATGGTATCCATATAGTGACAATTTTGCTATTTTGAGTAAGCTTGCATCTTTCTTTGAATCCTTGATTAAACTCGTCGTTAGTTCCTAATTTTTCAAAAAATTCAGTTATTTTAGTCGCGTCAACCAAAGTCCCATCATACTTCAAGGGTTTTCTGTCCGCTGTATCTGACGTATCTACGTAGAAGAGCATATTGGTAGCTTCCGAAGTAGAATAGTCCGGAGTGAAGTGAATCAGACCTAACACATGTCGCATGAGAGCAGAATAATTAATGTTGGTTTCGATTTCAGTGTTCCCTAATGTAAACCTGTTAGCGTTTATTAAACCTCCTCCATTCACGAGAGCTACATTATCATCCGCTATTGCAGTTCCATTACTGTTAACAATTTTTAGCTTTTGCTGTAAATATCCGTTAGAATATAAGATATTGGAGTTAGTGTCTTGTATAAAGAAATGGTAAGTGGCATTCTCAGTAGAACTATCGCTATTTTCATGCCTAACTTCTCTATACTCGAGACTTTCGATGTCATCATCGTAATAATAATCGGTGTTGTTCAAATCAAATATTTTATTCATTTCGTTCATTTATTATAAAAACAATTTTTTTTGTTACTCTTGAGACACTTCTTAATTTAATAGCTATTCTGCTATTAAATCAAATCTAAAGAAACTTCAGTCCAGCACCATGTTTTTTCTTCTTTGAGAATATCTCATTCAACTTATCATGGACAAACTGTTTGGCTTTACCTTCTAATGCACTTGGCTGCATTAACATAAGGGCATCTGAAAAGAACCCTCTCCCTTGTATCTTCTTACTCTTCCTTTGAAGTCTATGCTTATTCATTTCTTTATTTAGAGGGCAATAAAATTGTATTGTACTTCTTGCTTATTGAGGGGAATTAAATCACCTCTATGATTCGTTATTCTCATTCTGATTCTGTGAACACTCTCCATCCGAACAGGAAAGAACAGAGGTTTTTCAAATGACTTTATGATTTGACTGCCTGGACGATTAACATTCGTAAAGGAATAGATTACGTTGGAGGAGTGAAAGCCGTTGATGTAGGCTCCCTCCGCGACATCGCTATGTATATAAATGTTATCATTCCCACCGGATAAGTCGGCAATATACTTTCCAATTTGTTCAGACTCTTCATACATTTCAGGTTCGAAACCCAACAGTTTATGCAGGTTTTTGCATTTTGTTAAATCGATCTTATACCCATCTTTTAACTTGATGGCTATTCTTTGCCGTTCCTCAACTATACCAAATAGAATTGGCGGATCATCCCCAAAAAATTTCAGCATGTAACGGTTCAACCCCTTAACAGTATAATTTCCATCCGGTAGAGACAGCTCTAACCACTGATGGTCATCATAATATGAAAAGGTCTCATCTTTGATATTATCCCAAGAAACGTACATTGAAAAGGACTGAAGAGCAATCTGCTTAAACCTAAATGGTCTGGAATATTCAATTGTAAAGTCTTCTGACTTTTCCGAGTTTTTCGAATCTAATATTAATAACACCATTTATTTATAGAGAACATTTATTTCATTATGGTCACTAGGTTCTTGGGTAAAAGAATACAAGACATCTTCAACAGACTTACTATTGTTTCTTTCACTAATATATTTCATACAAAAGTAACCACATTTGACAGAGGCCGGGTGTTGTAAAAAGCTTGAGTTATAACCTATTTTTTTCCCAGAACTTTGCAGATATTTCTTAATACTCGTAGGAATTTTGTAAACATGTTCTCCAAAAGGATCAAAGTACTCCACGAAATTGTTATTAGGGTCGTTATAGTAACATACCCAGTGTGTACCAGGTCCTGTTGCTATGTCCAAATTAATAATACCGTTCTCGAACCGTCTCATCTTTTTAGGCAACAGATCCGAAGTGAAGACACCCCTAAACCCTCTTTCTTGCTTCATATTGTCTTCAATTACTTCGTTGGATATTCCCAGTTTTGATAGACTCCCTTTCCACGGGGTTTTTTTTTAGCACAACCCGATCCGGAAATTTTATCCAAAGCTTTCTTTGCTCCCCATCCAGCTGCCCCACTTGCGGCACCTAAAGCCAACGCCTTAGCTCCGGCAATTAATGCAGGTAAAAATGGAGCTAGAAAGGGTAGAAAGCCACCTGTTTTCTTGAGTTGTGTCTTGCTAATAGTAATTCTCTTTCCCTTCCCGATTTGAGCTATTTGTGTTGGAGTTAAGTACATGTCATAGTTAGAAGGTTTTGTCCTATCTATTTGTAGGGAAACTTCTTCTCCTTTCTGGTATGCAGATTTTAATTTAGCAATCTGATGATCGCTTAAGTGTATTTTGGTTTTGACGTAGTTACTCATTTATTTAATAAGAAATTTTTATAGTATTCTTTTACTTGTTCGTTGTTTAGAGTTCCTTCTCTTAATAACGCATCCAGTAAATCAACGACTTGAGTGTGCAATTTTTTACTCTTGGATCCATTACATATTTTATCGGTGAATCGAGCCAAAATTTCCAGTTTATCTTCCACTCCTTTACCGAGGTATATTTCTTTTCTTTGTAGGTCCCTCAACCGCTCTCGATAATCCTCTAAGGTAATCATATGTTCTCTTAAATAATCAGCTTTAGTTAATAGTTTATCTTCTCTTTCTTCATCCTTTTTGGTCATTCGAGCAATCTGACTCATAACGTTTCCTTTTTGACGAGCCAATTTTAAGTAAGTACTCTTTACTCTATTGATAACTTCCTGCAAAGCATCCTTGGACTCATTGTACAACTTGAGGGACTTGGAAAATTATTTTTCTCTAAATACTCTACATCCAAATCTTTATCAAAATAGAAGATATTTGGAGTCTCTGGAGTCGCTGGAGGCGGTTCAATCGCAAGAGGAATCTTATCAACAGCATCTTTTATAGCCGTAAAATGTTCCTTTCTAGTAACATCTTGCTGTTGAAGTTTCTCGGTCACAGGCTGGTGAAATTCAGACAACGTTCTCTGCAGACCTAATTTTTGTTCAAGATTTTGTTCGTTGTTCTTTCTAATCTCCGCCTGAATCTTAAACACTTTCAAGTCATTCTTAACTTCTTCTCTTAGCCTCTTATTTCGCTCTTTTTGTAAAGCATTCATTTATTAGTAAGCAAATTATTTTTTACTGGAAGCAAATAGGGTTTTACTGGAAGCAAACTATTTTTTACTTGAAGCAAAAAAGTTTCACATTAAATAAAGATGATTCCAATTGAAGATTATACCGAACCAGAAGAATTAGCTGATGCAAATCAACATTATTTATTACCGAAGCACCCTTTCAGACTTTTGATCGCTGGAGCTTCAGGTACAGGCAAAACGAATTTATTACTGAATTTCATTTATGATTACCTTGAGTTTGATAACTTGTTCATTTGCGCTAAAGACATGTTTGAACCCAAGTACACTAAGCTCAAAGAAAAGTACACAATGTTTGATGGTGTCGATATTAAAGATATATTAGCAAAGTATCCCAAAAAGAAGAAAAAAATTATGCTCGATTTATTTGATAAATACGGCAAGAAAGGAACCTTATTTTCCTCGGATACAAAAGACTTTATAACAGTGGACGATCTGGACCCATCTTGTAAAAATGTCGTTGTCTTTGATGACTGTGTGACAGACAAAGGACCAGAAGAGTATCGAAGATTTCTTCATCCGAGGTAGGAAGAAGAATGCCTCAATCATTTACCTCTCTCAATCCTATTACAGAACGCCTATTGTTATTAGGAGAAATTGCAACTACTTGATATTTTTTAACCTCCAACAGAGGGAGATTCAACAGATCATAAGGGAGGTAGATGGCAATCTAACGAAAGAAGAGTTTAATCGATTGTACAAAAAGTGCATGCAACAACCATATGATTTTTTTATGCTTGATTTAGTGAATCCGGCCTTGAGATATCGGAAAAAATATTTCATCCCTATAAATAAAGATGGAAGAATACTTACGGAAGAAAATTTACGTGTATAGAAAGAGTTACCACCATTATCATAAGATAAAGATTTCACTATCCATTACAAAGTTCCTTTGCAGTTCATTGGGCTTATCCGCTTTTGCGATGGTACCCTTAGCCGCTCTGAGCTTAAGTGCTGGTATAGTCGAAGTTATCGAAAAGTCCATGAATATCGTCGAAAGGAATGAAGAGTATAAGCAGTCTTACAAGTTTTATAAGCAGCTGCTGAATTCATTCAAATCAAACGCATTATCAGAAGAAGAGGTGTACAGCAGAGAGGATGATTTTATCAATAATTCAGTCTACTTACCCAGAGAAAAATACATGAAACAAACTCAACTGAACGGTTATGAGTATGTGAGTAAATAATTTTTTACATATAAATAAATGAAGAAAGGAAAAGGAGTTATAAACTCAGCAATCAATAATTTACCATTTGAAATGCATCTACCTGGTCACCAATTTACAGGGTCAGGAACTCAATTGCTCAAAGGTAAAACTAGACTAAACCCTGATTTAACATTTAAAGAATGGAGTAAGCCCCTTAATAGAGTCGATGAAGCTGCATATAAACATGATGTATGTTACCTAAAAAACAAAGACACCGAAACAAGAAACAAGGTGTGTGACACAAACATGATAAAGGAACTTGAGGATATTCCCAATCCAACTCTCCGGGAAAGGCTAGATAGAGCTGTTGTGAAGCCAATTATCAAAGCAAAGAAGACATTTGGAATGGGTTCAAAAATATACTGCTTAAAATGTAAAACCCACACCGAGACTAAAGACGTGCAGCACACTACCTCAAAAAATGGCAGACCTATGATGAAAGGAATCTGCATGGATTGTGGCTCTAAAAAGAGTCGTTTTTTACCGCTAAAGGGGTAACTGAGGACCCCGAAAAAGTTTATTACGATCCGGAGACTGGATATTGCGGTATAAACGAACTCAGTAGAAAAACAGGTTTAAGTCGAAAAAAAGTCTCAGATTTCTTACATCAACAAGATGTTTATACAAAACACAAACCACTCATCAGTAAGTTTAAAAGAAGGAGAACTTATGTCTCACACATTGATGATCAATGGCAAGCAGATTTAATGTTTGTCTATAAATTTGCGAGGAGTAAGCATAATGATGGAACTAAATATCTACTAACAGTTATTGACTGCTTCAGTAAATATGCATGGGCCATTCCTATTAAAGACAAATCATCAAGCGAGGTGACTCAAGCATTTAAAAAGATCTTTTCACTGTGGAGGTCAGCCTTTACGAGATTAAAGGTGATTCTCTCAACTAACAGGTAATGGTACCATTGAAATTGAATGAACCCCCCTCAATATTTTAAGCATTTAAAGAAACGCATTTAGTATATAAAATAATGCAAAGTTCAGTTTATCAAAATATTTACACACATTTAGATAACCTTAAAGCTCTGTATTCTAATGTAGGTGGGGAAATGTGTTCATTAGCATATGTATGTGAAAATTTGACACCACTTCTAGAATATTTCGGGAACGATCATTCTAGATTATTCGCTGATGTGAGGACATTTTTCCTTGCTTGCCTTGATCAAATGTATGACATAGTTTTTAGCGAAGAAAACGATGATTTACGAGATGAGGGTTTAGAAGATTTAGATGGAGTACTTAGCATACTCGACAAACTAGTTTAGTTTGGATTGCGTTTTCATGGTTGTTAAACCATCAAAATGTCTTTTAAAATTGAATGTACCCCCTCAATATTTTAAGTATTTAAAGAAACGAGATATATATATAAAGATGGAATCTAAAACCGTTCGGCAGTTGCAAGACTACTGTCGGGAACATAATATTCGAGGGTACTCGAAACTTAAGAAGGTGGAACTGATTGAGCTCATTCAAAACCATAGTGGCTTTTCCAGTTTCCATAATGACTTGTTCAGCAAGTCCAAGAAGAAAAGAGAACTTAAAATCAGGTGTTGTGGTAAGTTATATAAAGAATCTAGCATAAATAAGCACTTGCAAACAAAAGCTCATCAAAACTATAAGCCTAAGAAAGCAACCACCTGCCAGGAGCATGATTTTGATAATATACAGAACCTGCATCACATGACCATTAACCAACTGGGTGAATTTTGTCGGACGCGTGGTATTAGAGGCTATTCCAAATTAGGAAGGAAGGCAGACATCATAGCATACATTGAGAGTGCATTGTTCAACCGTCACTTCGCCTTTGATTCTGACCTGTTTTCAGATACGCGGGAGAGAAGGCTGTATACCACCAAAGAAGTTGAGACGGCATTTAAGTCTCGGTTGAAGACGTACGATATCCCAAACGAACACAATCTGGTGCTTCCCGTAGACTTTCTGAATGATGTTTCATCATTAGTCCGGGGCCTCATCACCAAACATCTGAAAAGGTTGCATGGGCTGAAGGTTAACTTCCAGTTCCTTTGCGACTATGAAAAGTGGAAGGATGACTCACTGATAGAAATGGAGAAGAACTTCAAAACAGAAAATGAAGTCATCTTAGAATCGACCGATTTGGTAGACTATTACAGATCGGTTATCCAAAAATTATTGACAGAGATGGAGGAGTTTGTTGCTAGGGGTTCAGGTTGGACGCTTGTCAGGAATAAAAGCCTTGAGGTGAGGATCAATAAGTACAACCCACTGAGAGGATCATCCTACATTGATCTACCTAAAAGAATTAAAGCTAAAAAAGCAGTCATCAACGTACAAAATGAGGATAATAAATGTTTCCTGTGGGCGATACTTTCTGCACTACATCCAGCTGAAAAAGACGCTCAAAGAGTCACAAAATATAAACCATATGAAAATGAGCTAAAGTTCGAAGGTATTGAATTCCCAGTGAAGGTGGAGGATAGAATAATTAACAGGTTTGAAAAGTTGAATAATGTATCCGTGAACATATATTCATATGAAGGTAATGACATTTACCCATTGAGAATCACTAAAAATAAGAATGACAAACACATCAACTTGCTGTACATAAAGAATAAGGAAGGAAACAGTCATTACTGTTGGATTAAAGACCTCTCCAAATTGATAAGTGGACAGCTGACTAAACACAACGGAAAGGTATTCACCTGTGAGAGATGTCTGCTGTATTACTACTCCGAAGAGGATCTCCAAGCTCATGAAACGGATTGTAGGAAGAATGCACCAGTTAAGATTGTAATGCCCAAGAAAGACGAATCCCTACGGTTCAAAAACTACCAAAGGTCTTTACGATTACCCTTTGTGATGTACGGAGACTTCGAGTGCTTGACAAACAAGATAGACACCTGTTGCCTCCCAAAAGATAGATCTTTTTTGC
Organism: Latrodectus geometricus; assembly: GCA_026290005.1. Taxonomy (NCBI): domain Eukaryota; kingdom Metazoa; phylum Arthropoda; class Arachnida; order Araneae; family Theridiidae; genus Latrodectus; species Latrodectus geometricus. The sequence goes on from JAPDSC010106710.1 coordinate 38,673, forward strand.
ATAAATATCAAAAACACGAGCCTATGAGCTTCACTATCTACATCAAATATAAACATGCAGACTATAAGACACCAATCACGTACAGAGGACCCGATGCCACCAAAGTGTTCTTTGAGACAGTGAAGTCTGAGGCGCTAGCGATAAAGAACATTTATGATAAGAAGCAACCCATTAAAATGACCACCGATGATGAAGAACATTTTCATAGGACTCATGTTTGCCACATCTGTGACAGAGATATCAGGAAGAAACCTTCCCCTTATTCACCCAAGGATGAACCAGACTTTCGAAAAGTCAGAGATCATGACCATCTTCTTGATCCGGCGAAATGTGAATCGAACTACAGAGGACCTGCTCACAATCTCTGTAACCTAAAGTACCAAGAGCCTTCGTTCATTCCGGTGTTTATCCACAACCTGTCTGGCTATGATGCCCATCTCTTCATAAAGGAGCTTGGTGGGGAGAAAGGAGACATTGATGTTATTCCAAACAATGAGGAGAGATACATTTCATTCAGTAAGGAGGTCGGGGCGAGGATGGTAGAAGTTAACGATGGGGAACAAGTTAAGGTACCTGGTATAAAAGTTGAGGTTTGTCGACTCGTTCAAGTTCATGGCTGCTAGCATCGATAGTCTTGCGAAGAACGTAAAGGAATTTAGGGAGACAGCTAAGTACTTCCCCAAGGATAAGCTAGATCTCGTCACCCGAAAAGGTGTCTACCCGTACGATTACATGGACTCGTGGGGCAAATGCGAAGAAACCAAGCTGCCTCCACAGGAAGACTTTTACAACCAATTGAATGAGTCGCACATAAAGGATGAGGACTACGAGCACGCCAAAAGGGTATGGCAGGCCTTCAACATTAAGACATTGGGTGAATATTCCGATTTATATGTGAAGACTGATGTACTCATCCTAGCTGACATCATGGAACACTTTAGAGATGTCTGTCTAAAGACCTATAAGTTGGATCCTGCATGGTACTTCACTGCGCCCGGACTCTCGTGGGACGCCATGCTCAAAACCACAGAGGTCGAGCTAGAGTTGTTGACAGACTATGACATGATACTCATGCTAGAAAAGGGGACCAGAGGGGGCATCTCTCAGTGTTGTAACCGATATGGGAAGGCGAACAACAAGTACATGAAGGACTATGACGAGAACAAGAAGTCTAACTATCTGATGTACCTTGACGCCAACAACCTTTACGGATGGGCCATGAGTCAATACCTACCGCATGGTGGCTTCAAGTGGAGCACTGTGTCAGATGTGACCCAAGTAGCGGATGACTCAGATTTAGGATACATCGTAGACTGCGACCTACAGTACCCGACCCATCTGCACAACATCCATTCAGACCTACCTCTAGCACCTGAGAGCAGGATACCTGATGACTCAAAACAGCCAAAACTACTGACAACCCTCTATGACAAAGAGCATTATGTGGTTCATTACAGGGTTTTGAAGCAACTGTTGCAGTTGGGGATGAAGATAAAAAAGGTGCACAAAGTGTTGGAGTTTCAGCAGTCTCCCTGGCTGAAGAGGTACATAGACCTGAACACTGAAATGAGGACCAAGGCAACCAAAGACTTTGAGAAAGACTTCTTTAAACTTATGAACAACTCGGTCTTTGGCAAGACGATGGAAAATATCAGGAAGCGACTCGACATTAGACTAGTATGTGATCCCCTGAAAGCGGAGAAGTTAATTGCTAAGCCCAACTTCAAGGGGAGGACCATTTTCGACGAAAGATTAGCCGCCGTTCACATGAACAAGACAAAAGTGTTCTTTAATAAGCCAATATACGTCGGCATGAGTATATTAGATCTATCGAAGCATCTGATGTACGACTTCCATTATAATGTTATGAAGCCTAAATATGGGGACGATATCAAGCTACTGTACATGGACACTGACAGTTACATCTACGATATACAGACCGAGGACTTTTATGCGGATATGAAAGAAATGATTGACTACTTTGATACATCAGATTATCCAGAAAACAATAAGTTTGGAATGCCTCGAGTAAATAAAAAGGTCTTGGGGAAGATGAAAGATGAAAATGCGGGAAAGATCTTGGAAGAGTTCGTTGGCTTAAGATCTAAGATGTATGCTTGTAAAACTGAAAAAGAGTTAATTAAAAAGTCAAAGGGTGTTAAGAAATGTGTAGTGAAAAATAGGATATCTTTCGAGGATTACAAAAGCTGTTTGTTCTCACAGGAACTACAGTATAGGACCATGAATCTTATCAGAAGCACAAAACATCAGCTTCACTCTATACTAGTAAATAAGAT
>JAPDSC010106725.1:2980-61421 GCA_026290005.1 Latrodectus geometricus
GTAGTTCTTACGTAGTTCTATGAAGTTCTTCCTGTAGTACTTACTTTTATTTTTTAAAACATTAATTATAAATAATCTCAGTATTGTATCAAAAAATATGCATAGCAAAATTTCCTCATTCTTTAAAATTATCTAACTTCCCCCATTTATTGAAATGATCAAGTAATTTGAATGAAATATAGTTTCTGTTAATCTTAAAATTAATTGCTATTAATTTCAGCACTATATAAATGCAATCGTTCAATTTTAAGAAAAATTATACGAAAAAATCAATGTCTGGCCGTAAAATCTTCAATAACATCATTAAACAGTAGGTTATAAATTTAGTCCTTATAAATAGTGTTGATATGGTTCTCTCTCCATGTGCAGGCATGCATGCTGATTGTCTAGCACCAAGAAATAAAGCTTTCGATTAAGTTTTCTGGTCTGGTGAACGATAATAAGAAAAACATGATTGCAGAATTACTTGAATAAAATTCATGCTTTGATAGAAAATATAGTTAAAAATTCTTTTATATAAAGTTTTTAGTTTCTTAAATCAGATCCACCAAAGAAATGCCACAAGCTACCATTTATAATACTTTTTTCTATTTTGACTTAGTTATTATTTATAATTGCAGTTTGATAATTCTATTTTAAAATTTTGCAAATAGACCGAGAAATTATTTAGTTTCTGGTTCAGTGGAAATTAATTAAAAAAAATTCAAGAATTATTAATTTGTTTGTTTTATATTGATCATTTTCAATTCCAGTTTTTGCCAAGCAAAACCAGTAAGAATTGTCAATTACTTTTTGATTTTAAATGACCATTAAGTGACATAGTTTATATTTGAATTTGCAACTTTATCTACAAACTTCTCCATCGCACAGATGATGGATTTATGGAACCAATAAAAATTTCACTGATCTCCATGACTAAAATCTTACATTCATACTATTTTGACTTACTCGACTCATATTATTTAGAATTTCCCATACTTGACATTTTTCTCAATAAATATATAATATTGTAATTTATTCGCTATTGAAATGTTGTTGTTGTTGTTAATGACACTTGGCGACGCCACGCTCGCCCGTCAGAAAGACTAGGCGAATGATGTCAGAGAGGGAGCGACTTCCGTTTTTTTAATAGAGCACCTTCATTCGAAGGTGGAAGTATGACTTTTGTCTCATAGATGGCAGCACCACCTGAATCTTCCAATTTAGAGATTGAAACCAGTGAAGACTAAAACCCTGGCTCCAACCACCTCCAGAGGTATTAATTTGTAATGGGAACATGGAGGACATTGCGACCCGACGGATTTGACGTGCCCCATTCACCATTAGTGAACACTACGGATCTTCGGCTAAGCCGGGATTCGAACTCACCACCTTTCGGTAACGAGAACGACGCCCTAATCAACCAGGCCACTGCGGCCTTAATGAAAATGTACTTGGCATATTGATGAAGTAAAGCGATTATTTTTAACAGTGTTTTAAACGAATAAAATTGGCATATTGAATTCAAATTTCCCAAGTTATAGTAGATTTTCGAAATGAAATTTTAATTTTAAGTGAACCAATGATGGTCATTCTGATATAAGTTTTCCTCTATTCCCCGAGAAGATATTACCATTTAGGAAAAATTTAGCAGTCAAATAGAAAAAAAAACTATTTATATAAGTTTGATAATCGAAATATGCTTTATAAATTTGCAAAATATGTTTTTTCCTTATATTGAATTTTGTTTCTATTCATATTTTAAAATTTGGGGACCCATATATTTGGCATTTTCTTTAGAAAAATAAAAAAATCTATTGAATTAGATAAAATTTTTAATTTTTCTAAAGGAAATATCACAAGTTTGTAAGTTCATTATTTGAACTTCAGTATAATAAAACGAGATGAATCAATTTCATAAAAATTTTGCTCATGTCAGATGAAGATATGTTTTATTACCAAGTTTTAAGACTATCATGATCTTAAATTTACAGCATTTTAACTATTTGCATCGTATAATTTGCGCGTATGCAATCCAATCATGAAATGAGATATTTTCGAACTCGGAAAATTCTGATATGTGATACCACGTAATGGATCCTATCTGATAATCTTGATTACTGAATCTTATCTGATCATCCGGATTACTGAATCCTATCTTATAGTCTTTATTACTGAATTCTATCTGGTAATCACGAAGAGAGAGCTTACGCGTGTTAATACTTCATATGGTCCATTTCCCTCTATTATAAATGCATGGAAAACTGAAAATAAGGCGGCCTTCTGCATCGGCTGCATCGTTTTACAGTTATACAAAACTAAAATGGAGTGTGTTTCAAATGGCGAAAATTGGCATGGAAACTTGAACTTGAAATTTAATCAATTTATTAATATCGTTAAGTTGATTTTAAAAATGTGTGTAGAAGGATATATTAAGAACTCCAGTTTTATTTGCACATGCGACTGTTTTAAATTTCATTGTTTATAGAAAATTGTAATATATACTTATTCAAAATTATTGATATTCAATTTAATGTTATAATTTGGAATATTAATATTTTATAATAATATATTTTCTGTCAGATATCTGACAATAAATACACGACTAGCCATTAAAATTGCTACACCAAGAAGGCGACATACTACAGACGTGAAATTTATATGAAAGGAAGAAGGTGCTGTGATGTGCAAATGATTAGCTTTTCTGCGCATTCAGACAAGGCAGGCGCCAGTAGATTGTGTTTAAATGAGGAAATTGTTCAGCCGGTTCCTCATACACAAATTGCATTTGAACGTTGTTGACCGGTGAAAAGTTGTTGCGATGCCTCGTCAAAGAAGGAGAAATGCGTACCAGCACGTTTCTGACTTTGATAGAAGTCGAATTGTAGCGTACCGGGATTGCTATTTATCTTATCGCAGTATTGCTGCTCGCGTCTGTCGAGATCCAATGACTGTTAGTAGAATATGGAATCGATGGGTTCAGGACGGTAATACGGAACGCCGTGCGGGATCTCAACGGCCATCTATCACTAGCAGCCGAGAAGACAGGCATATTATCCGCATGGCCGTAATGGATCGTGCAACTACGTCACGAGCCGTGAGTCAAGAAACGGGGTCGTTTGGAAGAAAACAAGTGTCTGCACGAACAGTTCGACCACGTTTGCAGCAGCATGGACTCTCAGCTCGGAGATGAGAGTCCATGCTTTTTCAAATGCAACCCTCAGCATCATGATGGTCGCATCCGTGTTTGGCGGCATCGTGATGAACGCACACTGGCAGCGTGCATTCGTCATCGTCATACTGGCCCATCACCTGGCGTGATGGTATGGGGTGCCATTGGATACACGTCTCGGTCACCTCTTGTTCGCATTGACGGTGCTTTGAACAGTGCACGTTACATTTCTGGTGTGTTACGACCCATGGCTCTACCCTTTATTCGAGCCCTGTGAAACCCTACGTTTCAGCAGGATAATGCCCGACCGCATGTTGCCGGTATTGTACGGACCTTCCTTGATACAGAACATGTTCGGCTGTTGCCCTGGCCAGCACGTTCTCCAGATCTTTCACCAATAGAAAACGTCTAGTCAATGGTTGCCGAGCAACTGGCTCGTCACCAAACGCCAGTCACTACGGTTGATGAACTGTGGCATCGTGTTGAAGCTGCATAGGCATCTTTACCTGTACATGCAATCCAATCTCTGTTTGACTCAATGCCCAGGCGCATAACTGCTGTTATTACTGCCAGAGGTGATTGTTCTGGGTACTGATTTCTCAGGATCTATCCAGCCAAATATTTTGAAAATTTAATCACTTGTTATTTCCAATATAATATATTTGTCCAATAAATATAATTTTATTATCTGCATTTCTTCCTGGTGTAGCAATTTTAATGGCCAGTAGTGTATTTCTTACTGACTTATTTTAAAAACGAACATACTCACATTTTCATGAAGAAAAATGGACCACATTCTCTTGGTAGCAAAATGGGAATAATCTTCCTTAATTGGGATTATCACCAAATTTGGTGAATATTCTTTTGAGCCAAACTTAGAAAGTTTAATTCAGACATTTTAATAAGCTTGTTATAACGTAAATATGAAGTAGTGTTACAAATTATGTGTAATCATATTATTAGCATTAGATTCTAAATATTTCATTCTCTTTTTCTCTCGTTATTTTTTATGAAGACGTTATTATCTTAGAGGACCTGAAAATTCCCATTGCAAGTCAAGAAAGTGTTTAATATTATACTTGATTCATGTTTGTGTGTTGTATTCCGCTATTTTGTCGTTAATGTTTGTTTAAATCGCTAAAAAAATTATTTAAATACAACTCATCCCACTTATGGAAGATTATGCCAAAAAGCACTGGGTATGTTTAAAAGTAAGAATTATATTACCACTCCAGTAAAAACTTATGTTATAATTATACATTAATAAAGCTCTTGTTAATTAGAAATGTATTAATTCCAATCAGTTGGCTTTGTTGTCAACTTTTAAATATGTGAACTAATTGGACTGGAACTTACAGCTTAAAAGATATTCCGAATCAGAGTGCATTCCTCTAATAAATACGCAAATTGATCCAACAAATTGATAAATTAAAGACTATTCAGTTACTAAATCGGGGTGGCACTTACTAAATCGTTAGCAATCACTCTCAGTATATCAGTTGATTACTATCTTGTTAACTATCTTAAATATCAGTATATTACTACCTTATTACATAGAACACAACTTAAATTGCAAAACCGAATGATGAAAATACTAGCTTACAAAAAAATAACAGAATCAGTATGGTACTGGGATTAAGTTTTGGTACTTATATTGAATTATGATATTTTATAGTGAACAATAATAGGACACTCCTCAACGGTAACATTTAATCTAACCCTTCAAATTGTGAGTAATTCTATTGCCACGTAACTCTTTGTAAGGGTAATCATTTTCAAACAGAAAGTAATTTCTCACATATTTTGATGGGATTATTCTCATTTATTTATTTCTTGATCATTAGGTACTGACCTTTCATCTCTTGCAGTTAACTACATGAAATATAACAACGTAATATTTATTTGAGTTTGAATAAAGTTGATATTCAGGTAAATAAGCCTAAAATTTTAATATGCTATGTTGTAAATGGATTACCTAATATTTTAGATTTGTTCCATTGAATTTCAATGCAAATTTTCAAATTTTAATTTCGTCCTAAACTATATATGTATATATGCATACATGAAATTTAATGAAACTTATTTTGTAACTGCAAAGGACTTGTCGTAAATAATTTTGGAAATAGTATTGTTCTAATGTAATGTTTAGTTCAACTGTTAAAAGTCATTGTGAGGCATTTTAAAACCCACAGTGAATTGACATTAGAAGGGAATTTCACAGATAATTAGTCTCATTTACTGTTAAAAAAAGAATAAAAATCAAGCGCTTCATTCCATAAAAGTGAATCCAGTATATCGAAATGTAATATGCATGTCCCCTTATTCATCAGTAGCTGGATTCAAATTCAGCTTGTGGTTCGATTAAGCTTATTTTTATTAAACATTTCATGCTTTAAAAAATGTCGTATCTAATTTTGCAAGAAACTTTAAAATCAGAATATATCAAATAGTAATCATATCAATTGCAACCGCACAAGATTATGTTAAATTCGCTTATTTGGTTCGTTGCCCATTTCTGTTATCGTAATAAATTACTTTTGTCGACATCTTATCTAGCCCCGTTTTTTGCGTGATATCACAATAGCGAAAAACATTGAACTTCAAGAATTTTTTTACGTGCCTTATAAATTTGATAATATTTATACAGTGAAGAAAGGGAGATTGAAGTAAAATGTGCTATCACAAGTGTCAACTATATCATTCAACTATGTTCGAATTCTTATTTGTTGGGTTCTATTTCGATACTAATTGTCAAAGATAGATAATTGCAAACGTACCGCAATAATACACAAGTTTTAACATGATTTCACATTTTAGTAATAATATGACGCTCACTTATCACATAGATAATCACAAATGCTACTATGATTTCCTATAAAAGAGGTCAACAAAACAATAGTTTGTTGACCTTTTTATATACTTAAACATTTTTTTTCTTTAAATCTAACTTTTTGTAAAAGTATTTCAACTTCTGAAAAATAAAAATCAGATATTCTTCTACTGTTAATTTATTTATAAACATCTATATTATTTCGGATTACATGAATTCTGAGACTAGTTTGAATATTTTATCCGGATTTACTCAAATGTTTTGGTAAAACAACCATTAGCTCTGTTAATGGATGTTTCACGGAAAAATTTGAGAATTGTACATATTGTACAACATTAATACCTTTTGAAAAATACAAACATTTAAAAGAAAAAACCTAAATAGATGCAAAATTGGTAAATAATATGAACGGTAAGAATTTGTTATATAGTTCAAAAACTGCTAGGTTATTGCATCGAAATTAGTAATTAGATTTTGCATTACTTAAATCTTAAACAAATAAATTAAACCAAAATAAGAAATGAATCATTATTTAATCAACTATTTTTCATTATTCAACAGCAAATAAGGTTGTACATTAAAAAAATTTGGAATTATAGATTTTTTTGATTTTCAAAATATTTGTTAGTGAGATTGTTATTAGACATATACAATGCAGAATACTTATAAAAAACTCTACGGGGAAGATTTATCTTCAAAAACTCAAAAATAACAATATATAAAGCAGAAATAAATAATTTATTTTGGTTAAAAATAAATCTATCATCTTTCATTTTAGAGAGTATAATTTATAGGCACAAGCAAAGAGGTTCAATTGTGTAAAATTATAATAATAAATACATTAAATAAATCACATTTTATTTTCACTTCACTCCTTCCCAGCTGCCTGTTTCTGCCGAATGAAGTGTCAACTGATGAATCAACACTTGAGTTCTTCCGCACCACCAACGTTTACATTAAAAATGAAAAATTGCAACATTTGTTTCCCTCATTTGTTTGATATCTTAGAAATGAAATATTTAATAGTCACTATGGGTCTAATTTATTTCCTAGAGAATTATTTCATCCAGAACCTACTGTTTAAAATCATTTTCAAATTCATACAAATGCTCTCACCTATGAATTACTGTACCGAAAGTCAGAATACTAATTGTTTAATTTCCAATATGACTTTCAATGGCTTCCATTAACTTAAAATTAAATGCATTTAAAAGTTATCTTTACAAACAAATTCATCCGTTATCTTTCCATTAATTTTTTTAATGCTTAATATTAGATTGAATTATAATTATATAAATATATATATTCCATTAAATAAATCTAGGCATAGCGTTGATTTGCATCAACTTCCATACATTTTAGGAAATTATAAACCAATAAAGAAAACCTTTGTTGTTATAATGCTTAAAGAAACCTAAAACATTTTTACATCTTGCAAAGTATATTGATTTGTATTGGATCTTTGTTGCTCAAGTTTATCTAGTTCACTATGAAATATTTTTTTACTGTTATTTCAATTTTTATTCTTGATGTGTTTATTTTGTAGAACAGCGAAAAACAAAGCGATGCTACTAAATTTGTTTGGTGTCCTGCATCCCCTGTTTTTCCCAGAAATATGTGTTTATATTCCCATTTCTTCCTTGGACCGGTCTTTTGTTTTCTTTTCTGAAAAGATAACCAAGCAAATGACATATATCATTTGTCATAATCTTATTGGTCGGTATGAGAGGAAAAGCGGTTTTAGAATGTTAAAATTTCAAAATCTTACAATGTTTCAAACAAATGAAATTTTCATATAATATGATCAATTGAAAAATACTCTTACCAATATTGTTCTCATTGATAAATTAATACTTTGTAAATATAAATACATTATTTGTTAAGAGCACTGTTGACAATTCGTGCACATGTGATTTGTAGTTTTCAGAAATTAGAATTAGAGAAAAATTAATGTATTATTTGTGGTGGCGGTATAAAATATAAAACTTAAAGGAATATATATTTTGAAGTGACGTCTCATTATAATATCTAAGGCTGTTTGTTTCATTTATTTATTTTTTAAAAAATATTCAGCTGCTCACACAAAGCTGTTAAACAAAAGTTTACTTCGTACTTTGTAACCCTGTCGAGTTATGAGGTCAGCAATTAAATGCTTCTCTCCTTTTTGAAAATTCTCGTCAGTGGGGAGACATGAAACAATATAAACATTTACTATGTATATATTCTTTCAGTTGCAAATATCATAGATTGATGTTTGAATTAAATCCGTCGTCTTTTAAACATGCACTACTTTCTCAAACTGTATGTTGCGGTAATAAAAAGAATTAAATTAAATGAAAGAAAGAGGAATAAATGAATAATCAATACACTGAAAAAAATTGTAAATAGTAAACGTATTCTTCAACTTCTCTTTTTATATATACAGTGTTATGCATAAATAAATTTTAATGTGCATTTATTAAAAATATATTTTTTGCCATAAGCTTAATATTTTATTTAACCACAAAATAAATCGTTTGTTGAATGCTCTATCATTAATTATTTCACGTATGTCGAGTCTCTGTTAGAACTATAATTTAAATTGAATTCCGAATATTTATAAACATAAGCTTCTGATATGAGCTTCGAACTGACTACCTATAGAAGTAAAGCCAAGAACACAAACCACTTATTACTTTTAATAAGCTGCAATTCACTTGAGTTCTTTATTTTTAATTTTAATTGTGTCTGATTAAAGAATATGTATGATTAAAAACTAATTATACCATTCATTTAATTCAATTATCAAAATTAATACATTGTAATGTTATCTACCGATTATTAGTATGTACTTCACTCCATCATTTTGCATAAAACTAATGAAATAATCAATACTTATAAAGAAAAACTTGTTTATTATTTGAATGCTGAAAGAAATCTTGAAAACATTCCTACACTTCGCCTAGGAAACGTTCATTGATCCGTAGAGCATCTCTGTAGTTCCAGCTTTGGCATGAACTCAGTGTGAAAGATTTTTATTAGTTTTCTTCTTTCCGTAGTTTAAATCTTTTTTATTCTTGAACTGCTTATTGAGTAGAAATAGAGAAAAATGAGGCGAGGCAACTGAACTCCGTTTGATTCCTTACACTCCCGATTTTCCCAGAAAGAGATTTTTTTATATATATTCCCGTTTTTTTCCCTAAACCACTCTTTTCTGTTCTCTTTGTAAAAGGATGAATAAACCAATGACATATATCATTTTTCATTCCTCCTATTGATCGGAGCACGATGAAAAAAAGGTTTAAAATTTGGAAATTCTAAAACTCCGGATATGTGTGTTCCAGATAAAAGACTACTTTTAATATTGTGATAAATTATAAAGCAATAATCACATCATAAGCTTTGCTCTCACTAATAAATTTGCATATTTATCTATCTATGTATGTATGTATGTATATATACGAGTATATATATTTAATAAACTCCACGGCTTCATTGATATTGTTCTATAATTTCCACATTTATTTCGTAACTACATAATCATTCAGCGCAGTTTTAACTTTAAATTTGCACCTACAACATTATCGATTGATTAGTGCTCTATTATTTGGTTCAACAATTCTTGGATTCGACTCACGCCAAAGACATGGACACTTTTGTAGTGATTTGGAATCCACTTTTAACAATAGATGCCGATTTAGTTAACCTTCATGTGAAAAAAAATGACGTCTAGGGACTAACAACATCATGGTCGTCCAATAATGTTCAAATTAAATTCGCTTCTATTCTGTGATTTTTTATTTGTGTGTCACCTACATTAGTCATACTGAAATTCTGACATGTACTCTACCAATTTGGAATTTTTACATCAAATTCGTATTCACGTGAAAATCATTCCCTAATAATATACATTATTACTATGCAATTTTTACATTTGGAAATGGAAAGTTACATTCAGCTATGTCTACATTTTACTGAAGTTAAAATGTGTTAATGAAAATAATTATGACAACTTTTGGTTTCATTATTCCAATAGTTTTTATCGATAACAAAGACAAAAACTTGAAATAATTGCACACGGAAGTTTTATCTTTTAATTAAAAAACGTGGTCCTTATTCAATTTTCAATTTCAAAATACGATCAAAATTTGAAACTAAATTAAAATTGTTTGAATAATTAGTGGTAAAAAACTTATATTTTAATTTATTGGATAAAAAAACTTTTAATATCAACTGAATATTTTCTTAATAACATAATAAACATGAAATTTTAACATAAATATTTACAATATTTATCTTAAAAAAATGTCAGTAATATATTCTCCCTTAAATTTATCTATATTTAATTTAGATGGTAAAAGAAGCAAAAAAGACTAAATGAAGTCGACACGAAAATATATTTCAAATTTATGCTATAAATACATTAAAATCTAACGCAGAAATAAATTTGAGGGCAAAAATATTTGGTAAGCCCTAATATTTTGCTTTTGTTAAATCTTTAAGATGTTAGAAATAATTTATGATAAATTTCATAATTTAATAGCAATTCCATCTCAGGGAAATAATATATGCTAGATGAAATATTGAATTTAAGAAGATAATTTTATTTAAAAAAAATACTAAGATAACAATGGTAATTTTTAATGGATAACTATTAAAATGAAATATGCCTCATTTAGTTTAAAATAAGAATGATAAATTTAAAAGCAAAGAAATTAAAGCATTAATAATTCCTAGTTAAATACAAAGTAACTCTGCTTCAGTCAAATAAATTACTTACATTTATCCAAAACATTAAAAATTTAAAAATATGTATTTTTCTACGATATATAAGTAGGAATATATATATATATATATATATACATGAACATAATTTGAAAATAACGTATTCAAAGAAAAATGAATACATTTATTCTAAGATAAAAAGCAATATAACTAAATCTTACAAGTAGGAAATGTAAATAAGAAATATAGAAAATTATATTCTTCAATAAATTTTTAGTACAATATTTCAATATTCTACATTCATTCCGCGCATCATATACACAAATACTCACTCTAACATATACTATATTCTACGTTTATATTCTACGTTTTGTTCTTTCTATTAATGTTTATCAGGCTTATTTCATTTGAGAAAATGGCCCCGATAATCTCGTTTTCAAATTTATTATTGTTTTAATTTTTGCATGCTTAAACCTAATTTATTAGAAATTTTATCTCAACCGTAACAATTTGACCCACATCTGTAAAGATAAATATAGCCACATAGAATATTTCAATAGTTTGAAACTTTTAAAGAAATTTGCTTTTATTCCTTTACTGTGCTCAATGAATAAAAGTAAATAGTATAAAATGAGATGATTTTTCTAAAATTTTGCCGTCATTTGATATGATGGTCTCCAGGAATTTATAATAGCATCCTATAGTTTTTGAATATCAGGACACTTGTAGTGAAAACTGTTACAACCAGTGACCTCCTGCTCATCTTAGTGTCATCGGGTTCTATACTTAACACAGCAAAGGATCGATATACTTTTCCCTTAAAAAAATCCATACTGCCAACATATCTTCATTGGTGTTGGGTGGTGTAAATAGAAAGGGAGGATACTAGTTCAAGAGTTGAATTTGTCACTTGAACATAATTGAAAATTATGAATTGATTGGCTGCATTTAACATCTTGGTTTCAGTTAACAAAAGTACCGAATGGATATTTTTAATAATTTAACCATCCAAAATTTTTAACACGTGGTAGTCTGGAGGGGACAGGTGTATTTTTAAAGCATAAAATTATTGGGTTAATACTTGAAAGAATCAAATACATTCATGCTGAGTTGGCCTATACACGTGAAAAGTAAGTATTTTAAATCTAATATCTGTGTTGTGTGGCGTGGAAAGGAGGATTCCATTTCAGATGTCGACTTCGTCTCTTGATCGTGTTTCAAACTATAGCTAGGCTTGTTTAGAGGTTTCGGTAAGAAGTAATAGACATCTGGAAGCATACTACATATAACATAACCTATTCACAGCTTCTATGTAATTTAAAGATGTGAAGTATATTAAATTGAAAATTGCATTTCGATATAAAATTCAATAAATGCATATCCATTTGTATTTGATTATAATAAATTTCGCTACTAAATAAATTAAATCAATATCATTTACTCAATAACGTAATTCTAAATAAAAAGCAAAAACATTGCCTTCGATTAAGCTCAATAATAATATCTATAGTTATATAGTTTTCGAATTTCCCACCAACTATTCATTTGATGTCCAACCCAGAATAATTGCATATCAAATTAGGATATGAAGTTTAGACTACGAATATCATTGTATATAGTCCCAGTCAAAATTGAATTATATGATTGGGTTTTGAATCGATTTCATTTAATTCTCTAGTCATAGAACAATGCTTTGAGTTAAATAACTGTAGTGGCCATAAAATATTTGTAATAAATAAACTTTATGAAATTAGTTTTATTAATTTAGAAACAAAAGAGTTAGAACTCTTAGTTTATGAAACAAAATTAACTTAAATCCAAACATATTTAATAATGTCTACTTAACTGAAGATTCTCTGTGTTCACGAAAACCGCTTAAATAGGTGGTTGTCACAATGTCTTCCTAGTGAAAGGATACCTCTGTGGAAGGCAAGTCAAGTTTTGTGGGTTTTCCGCTACGTCTTTGCTTTTAAATTACGAAGAATTTAAGTATTTATTACTTTTAAGTATTTCCATTGATTGATTGATTAAATACGTAAAATTTTCTTCTTTTACTTGCTTTGCAGCTTTGTTGGCAAACCCCTTTGAAATTCATCACCATCACCTAACTATTAACTTTGAAAAGTATTGAGTAAATAGTTTATTCTTTAGTTATCTATTTTACATATTTAATACATTTTAACAATTCAGCTTTAATATTTAATAGATGTTACTTTATTTTTAATACATTTTACAACTAACCAATAGAAATCAAATTATATATTCACTGTCTCCTAATTCAGATTCAAGTTATTTTCATTTTTTTTAAAATTTAAACTCCTCCTACTCTGTCTAGTGGTCAGCATTCCTGACTGCGGATAGGGAGGTCTGGGTTCGAATCCCAGTCGGGGCATGGATGTACTTTCTCTCTCTCCTGTCTGACCTTTCCTTGTGTGAATGGTTGCCTACCCTATAAACGGGTTCCTATGGAATGTGTGTACTGAGGAAGTCGGACTCCACACCCAATTGCGGTTCAGTGGAAAGCGTGGAGCAGCGCACCCATACTGCCAGTCTGGCTGGCACTCGACAAAAAAAAAAGAAATTTAAACAATGACATTTTATCAAATACACTAGTGAATAAATGTATCTTATATGTATTTATTCACATATATGATAAAACGTTATTTCCAACAAATAAAAGACCTTTCATTAAAAATTATTTTAATGAAAAGTCTAATACCTAACTAGAGGATGATATACCATAAGTAATTATTTTCTTATCTGGAATAATTGGAAAAAACAAATTATTGTTCTCAAAAATTTTTAAAAATCCATTCACAAATTTGCTTAAATTTTTCAAAACTGCAATTGTCAGAGCGCTTTTTTCATAGATTAATATATTGCGATCATTTCATTAAACGGAAGGTGCTATATATTTAAGGTTTGCTTTATATTTTTAAAAAATATATAAATAGCCTTAATATGTGTTGATAAAATTAAGTGGCCTTTGCATTAAGCTGAAATAAATTAATTAACTAATTACAAGAATAAAAGATGTTATAATTTTTCTTCTGAATTTATTTTTCACTAAATTAAATTAATATACAATTTTACTAATTGTATGCTAATGATCATCAGTTCACACATTGCTTAGCTAAGATTGTAAACAAAGTTTGGTCATTTTTTACATAAGACGTATTCCTTTAAATGCGATGGTTTGATACACCAGAATCTACAGTTTATAGTAGATTCTGTACTATTATAATCATCCGGAATTGATCGTGAATCGAACTTATGAACTATTCAAACCCAGAGAAATTGCTTTTCAGCAATAAAGTTGATAAACATATTAAAGATATAAAAATAAAAATTAAGTAAATAATTAGATTTTATTAACAGCAGAAATTTGTAGAATTATTAATATAAATTCTAAATAATTTTGCTATTTCAGCATTTTTCTAATTTAAAGTACTCTTACTCTAAGCACTTTAAATAATTACCCGCTCAGTATTTGTAACATTGAATTTTCATTGATTAAATTTAGGTATGAAAATTCATATCTCTGCGAACAGATTTCTAAAACTTCAGCAATTTTCTCTCCTATTTTATATTCATATTCATTATTCATGCAAAAATCAATTTTGAAGTAAAATATATTTTGATTTATTAATTTCCACTTGAAAAAATGGTATTAACTTAAAAACTTTATACATAAACAAAATTTTTTTAAGAAAATTTTAAAAAACATTTCTTTGTAGCTAAATTTTATAACATTTTATCTATTTTTGACGGAATGTACACAGTTAATTTTCAAAAATAAATCAACAGTCAATAAATCAAAATTATTCACACCCAGTCAGTTTCAGTTCTCTTCTTCGTAAATCATTTATTTCTACATATCAATTATTTGCATCTGGTCAGATTAATTTATATTTTTCTTAATAAATCTATTCCGGTAAAAAATATTATATATATATATAATGTTTTCTTTACATGAAAATATTCTTATCTCATAATTATATTATATTAAATATAATATAAGTTGTTTGGTAAATTTATGAAACATCGATAAACTTAATTAAAAGATAAAATTCAATAAGTTTTATAGAAAAGTTATTTTATAACACTAAAAAAAAAGTCTTGAACCGAGATAAACTAAGAGCAAATCATAATCAATGGAGGTATTGATGTTAAATTTGGTCTATTTCATTTCCTTTTTGTAATATTATTTGTTACATAACATTTTTGCATATATATATATATATATATATATATATATATATATTTATTTATTTATTTATTTATTTATTTATTTATTTATTTATATAATCTGTTTATTACTCTGTGAAGATATGAAAAAAAACTTGGACAATTTTTTTCAAAAAAATGAAAGAAAATATCCAAATATCACACACTTAAGTAAATACTGATACTCAGATATATTTAAGTATCAGTATATACTTAAAAATTTTTCCTATGCATATCTCTTTTGTACTTTCCCTGATATCCTGCTTTTATATATATGCATGGGATATTTATGACCAAACTGTCAATATTTAATTTTCTTAGGAATTGAACATAATACATAAACATATATTTAATCCACACAAATTTCAACACTGAAATATGTAACTGAATATATAACGTGCAACGTAGAAAATAGTTCATTTCAATTTATAATTATAATTTCCATTCATATTATTTAAATTGAATAAATTATGAAAGCATTTATTTCTTGATATATTCAATAAAGTAAATAAGCAATTAATCCTTACCTTAAGCTTAAAGAACCATAACAAATTGATAATCACTTTAGGTTTAATCTACATATGATAAAACGTCCACATCATGCAATGTCACTACACGGATATGGTATAGAATGGAAAAGAAAAAGCCAACTCAAGAGACGACTTTGTCACTTGACTGTTTTTAAAATTACAAAATGGTTATATGTGTTTAGAAATTTTTGCTTGAAGAAATAGGTAACCAAAAACGTATTCCAATTACAAATCCTGGTTAGCCTGTACTTTAGGGTGAACTTTTGATTCTCTCCAAGTTGTGATCACGATTTATCGCCAAGTTGGGCAGAACAGAATCGTGTTCTGATTGTTTTAGATCTAGTCAAGGTTCTTATTGGTTTATCGTTTTAAGAATTTTGAAAATCCAAAGGACGTTGTGTTATTTGTGAATGTTCAACCATACCTGTTAGCACTGTAATCACTGTGAACACGAATGGCACCAAAAAAATTCGCCAAGTTCGCCAAAGCCCTTAAGTATAGTTTTACCCTAATCCTTTCCACTAAACCAAAGCAACTGCTCATATAATTTAAAAAATATGTACTTTTATAATATTTGAAACAGTTAGTGCTTTTAAAATCATATGTACCAGAATAATATCCCTAATTCCTTCAAGCATAAAAACCATCTCCCGTTTGTAGTTATATTCTTACACAATTCTCGTCCAACCATCTACTGATAATTAAGCTTTTAATCTATATGCTTAGCAGCATCAGATTCCTAACAAATATTGATGGGGGAAAAAAGTAATATGGCAACGGCAGTAGAATGTTAAACGAGAAAGCTGAGACATTTTTATACACCACAGAGATAGATTTCATTGATCTGAGCTGTAACTTTTATTCCATCTGTGGCAGGAATATCTATCGGGAAAACTTTTGTTTTTTTCTTGCACTTTGATTCTTTTGGCGAACTTTTTATTGGGCACAAATATAGAAAAATGAGGTGAAACGACTAAACTTCTTTTACCACATCCAAGGATCTCTTTGCAAAGTATCATTCTTACCTCTCTCCAAAATCCTTTTCTATTTTTTAGCCACGGAAGGAAATCTATAATAAATGTGATATTTTCAGCAACGGATCGATTTTTTATCACAGTAAGTAAATATTTCTACATTCTGAACTGTATTATTTGTTTTTAGGTTATAATTCTTGTTTGACATAAATGATGCAAAAAATAATATTCTAATATACTTTAATCACTTCATTTATTATAAAATGACCAAAATAAAGTATTAATATATTTTGACATATTTTCATCCATCATAAAGTCAGCACTCATTATTTCCTATTACTTTTTTTCAATTTTTATATTGGAAACTTAATTTATTTAAAATAAATTATATATTCAATAAACAAAATTATTGTAAATTTAAGCGGATTATTTCAAAAGTTTAATAAAACAGTTAAAGACCATAGATTTTATAAAAAAATGAAAACATTTTTTATTTGATATCAGTGTGAATATTATTTGAATATATTTATTAGTAAAATATTTATTTAAATTCAATATATCATTTTGTGTAATTGTGCTTCATTATAAACTCTTGGATTTGCACGATAACGAAACTCAGTCCCTACTACAAAATTTAATACTGATCAAATTTACCCGAATGGATCATTTTTCATAAAATACCATTAAATACCAATCAGAAATAGAAATTACACAGTTTTCTACTCATTTTAATTATGAAATGTAAATAACGATTCCTTAAGCAAAAACAGCCTCCGTAATATTAAGAGGAAAATTATTTGTTTCGTGCTCTGAAGGTGTCTGATTCGATACCCTGACTATGAATACCAACATGTTGAGAAGGTATATCCATACTTAAAGTTATAGGCCCTAATGTCTCCCCATTGGTGTGGTGTAGTGCGTAGAAAAATGTAGCTGCTCAGAGCTCACGATTTCACTTGTTGT
Organism: Latrodectus geometricus; assembly: GCA_026290005.1. Taxonomy (NCBI): domain Eukaryota; kingdom Metazoa; phylum Arthropoda; class Arachnida; order Araneae; family Theridiidae; genus Latrodectus; species Latrodectus geometricus. The sequence continues at coordinate 20,360 of JAPDSC010106725.1, forward strand.
GACAAGCTAGGTTGGCAATAAAGGATGCGCTGCTCTACTTTCCCAACTGTACCGAAATTCCGAGTCTAACTTCCTCAGTATACACATGCTATGGATACCCGTTTATAGGATAGGCAACTATTCAAAACCCATTTATATAATGAAAAGACAAAGGCAGGCGAGAGAAAAAGTACATTCATGTCCCAACCGGGACTCCAACCCAGAACCTCTCCCTCCGCAGTCAGACTCGCTAACCACAAGACATAATAGTCGGTGTCTCTAGACTTTTATTCAAATTAACGAATACTGGTAGTTAAGCTGCTTTGGTCAGTATAATTAAACAGGCGAAAAAGAATCGCTATTACCTAAGCTTTTCTAAGCAAAAAAGGAATTTTTATAAAAAAAAATTGTCATTTTTATTCTAATATCATCGATAAATTAATAATAATGCATTCTGTGTGTGTATAAATCTCTGAAGGTTTCAACAACTGCAAGAGTAATTGGAAAAATTCGAAAAACAACGATTATAAAGAGAACTACGAGATTACAAATTGAATTGCTAACAATATATTGACTGTATCAAAAAATTATATTTATTAACTGTAGAAAGAATAAACATGAAAATGGTTACAAAATGCTGAAATTTTATTACCATTTCTAATTTGAAACGTTTTAATAAAAGAAAAAAAAACATCTGACATACTATAAATTCTTAAAATTGTTCGTCAAATAATATTATTTAATAATAGGTGGTGGAATGTTTTCGGAAATAGAGCATATTATAGGATTTCAATTCTTTCCATAAAACCTGACGCATTTCATGAAAATTTATTGTTTTCTCACAAGCAAAAAATATTAAATATATTTTCATATTTCTGTTTTGTGTTTTGAAAAAAGACATAAATTTTCGTATTTTAATAAAACTTTTCAAAGCTTTTGCAAAGCCTTGTTGAAAGATCAGTTTGCTTAGCCTAGAGGAAACATTTTATAAATAGAAAGGTGTATTCAAATTTCGCATGTATACATTTCTGAAAAATCCCAAGCACCCACTCCAAAATACATGTATGCAGGAAGCAGAAATGCAGCATTTATCTCCGATTGTTCAACAGAACACCTGGAATTTTCAACTCAGAAGAGCTTGTTACTTACAATAAGCCACAGTGAGTCTTTGCTTTCTTGTTTCAAAATCAGTGAACAAAATAAAAAGTTAGAAAAGTTGGTACCTTTCATTAGACGGGCGTAAATGTCGCCAATTGTGAACCAAACGCGAACCAAGTCGCGAAGTGAAGCGAATTACAAAACAATCAATGGAATAAAAATTGGAAACTTTCAAATTTACAATTATTGCTTTTAATTGAAATAAACAAATTTTAATTAATAGTAAGCAACATTCCCCTTATAGTTGTAAGAAATTTGGTGGAATTCTATATTATTTGTCGATTTTTTGTACTGAATGAAGTACTGAAAATTTCATTACATTATAATTTGAGCAAGCTATTTTTGTTGCCTAAAAATACTCAATCTTGCAAAACTTCCTCAAATTTTGCATCCCTTTCAAGTGAAGAAATTCAATTTAGAGCTAGCTGTCTCATGCGTCTCTAACCTTCTATATCAGACTAATATAAAAACAGGAACAATTAAAATACTTTTAAGAATGATAATCTTCGAATAAAAATCAAGTATATTCAGCCCGTTACTCTTTGGGCAAGGGGGATGATATCTTTCCCTCATCAAAAAATAAAACAATTAAAATAATAGTGTATAACATTACAAATGGAACTCGATCCATAGCAATTTTTAAAATTTGAAACTTTTGTCGTGTATATCGTTGTTTTTCTTTAAGTTTTGCTCCTCTTCAACTTCTATGAAGATGACAGTTGAATGATTAGCAATTTGGCATTCAGTTTATCAATTTGTAAATTTGATTCTTACCTTAGGCCTGATAGTTTGAAGTTTGTCAAATCTATTTGAAACTGAATCACACTGTTGAATTAACTTTAATCTGCAGAAAATAAACATAGAATAATGTACCAAACCCTATTACTTCTTTCCATGCACACGAAACGCTAATTTATTCCCTATACAAAATATACATATTTATCTGGAAGCAGTAAATTTATATTTCTGAGTGAATTCTCTCAATTTTAAATATCAGTGTAGATTAATATATTAATTTCCTTACGAAATTATTTAATAATTGCGTTATGACAAAATGCAATTTCGCCCCCCCCCCCATTCCATGACTTAATTAATTCTAAATTGCAGTTATTATACTTATATAAGGATTAAGAAATTGTCAGGCAAATAATTTCCCAAGGTAAATAAAATATTTAATATAATTATTAATCAAATATAAAAGACACATTTTTTCTATTTCATGAATTGTTTTATTTTTCTTTCATTTGTGAATGTAATCAACAGTAAATTTCATATTAAATTAAATTAAATCTTATACTTTGATCGTTATATTTTAGCATTTTTATTAGGAAGAAAACAATTTAAGTTTTAATTTTTAAATATGAAAATTGTAATCAGCCAATTCGAACTTTCTGCTTAAAATGATGTTGTTGTTGCTTATCCCCCTGGTGCAGGAAAGCCTTACACCAGGTCCAGAAGATCTGACTTAGGGTAGTTTGAGGCTTCTTTTTGAAGAGAAACCACAAGGGCAGAAGACTGACTTGACCTCTGAACACACATGCTATAGATACCCATTTATAGGGTAGGCAAAAGTTCCCATTCCATTCATACAAGGAAAGAACAAAGACAAGAGAGAGAGAAAGTACATTCATGCCCGAACCAGGATTCGGACCCAGACCTCACTATCCGCAGTAAGGCATGCTAACCACTAGACAGATACTGCTTAAAATGATACTGAATCAATTAAATGACTGAGATTAGTTAAATTAAAAGTGTTTTAAATAAAATAAAGATGTATACTTTAAATTACAATATTATACGGTTTTGCTAAAAGTAGTTACACATTGAAAAAATATTTTTTAAGTATATAAGCAATTTTAAACTTTACATGTATAATATGTTTTTAACAACTTTAAATATTAATATCATCATAAGTAATTTGATTTCCTTTTATCTTTTATTCAAATTAGAATAATTTAAAATTTTCATTACATTTATTGTGTGCTGTTATTTTTTAAAAAGTTATTTTAGTCATAGAGATAAGGTCAAGTATTTAACTAAAATACATTTTACTTCAGAAAAGTATAAAGATTCTTTAGTAAGAGAAGTAAAAAATATAGCCACACAAATTGAAAAATTTAACAATACTTAACTAAATAAAGGCAATTAATCAATATATATATATAAACTAATAAACATTTCCTTAACTACCAAATAACATGGAAAAAGGAATAATAGAAGAGTTTTTAAAATTGAATTGCCACAAGATAACGCTTTTTTTAACTCAGATTTCAAAGTGAAATTTCGATTACTGGAGTATGCTAAAAATTCTAGAAGTAATTTAAAAGTAAGAAGAGAGAGAGTCTTTTATTTCTGTCTCTATCTCTTCTAATTTTTTTCTTTCTCAGGAACAAAAAAGATCATTCTCTGCGGCAACTAGTAATTGCCTTAACAAGCACGTTGACTTATTTTGCTTCAAACGCGTTTAGAAAAAAGTTACACCAATTATAAGAGTGAAATTAGTTTAATGAGATATGTCTTGTAAAATTTATTTCAATTTTAACAAAAGTAAAAGAGAACCTTATTTATTTAAACTGAAAAAAAAAACTTTTAATTAAAGTCACAAACTTTTATAAACATGTATGTGAATATACATATATTGTTCATACATGCAAAATAGCAATAAAACGTAATAAAAAGCGCAATGATTTCAATAAAAAAATTACTATTAACGTGTCTGGTTAGTGTTATTGCCAAGTAATCCAGATGCCTCTGTTTTGTTATATTTTTTTCTCAGAGGAGCTGAAAAATGGAAATATACGCTAAATAATATATGTTTAACGTTGACAATAGCCGCCCAACTCGTCTATTGGTCAATGTACCTGGCTGCGGATATGGAGGTCTTGGGTTCGAATCCTGATTCGGGTATGGATGTATTTTCTCCCTCTGTCTTTGTCCTTTACTTGTATAAATGAATTGTGAATGATTGCCTATTCTATATAAATGGGTACCTTTTATATGTATGTACTGACGAAGTCGGACTCCAAACCAAATTACGATTCAATTGAAAAAGTGGAGCAGCAATCGCCATATTGCCAGCTTGGCTGGCACTCGACAAAAAATCAACATTAAGATTAAATTTCCTTAGACATATTTTTTAGTAAAATTCCTATTTACTGCAAACATTAGTGTTCAAGAAGGAATCGAATCCATGAGCTGCTGAACTGAAAACAAGTTCTTTGAAATATATGTTTCCTAAAATAAAATGTCCAATAATTTGAAAAGGGATGTGTCAGTAAATATATAAAACCCAGATTATTTCGGAACATACCTTAGAAGAAAATTTGCGTATCTATGAATACTTTTGATGGAATTTTCTAGTTGTTTTATGTAATTCAAACAGGTGCGAACTGTGCTTCAGAAGTACAGAAAGTTCCTCCTAATATGTTATTGAGGCAACAATAGGAAAAAATACGCAATTGTTTGAAATTTAGTGCTTTTGAAGAGATGTTTCTTTACACAGAAACATAAATATGAACTCTCTATTGAAAAATAAAATCACTGCAAAGGTACAGCGTATGACATCAATCATGAAATATAGTATGACAAATAATAGTTTTTTTAAGAACTAATTAGTGCATCAACTCATATATTAAGAATAAAAATTAGATTCTCTTTAGAATTACAATCTAGAAGAATAATATCTTCCAAGAATCTTCTAGAAGAAAAAGAATATGGTCTTCGTTATAGAATGAGCTCCCTTTTAAAAACTAACATTATATAGCTACCTTGCATACCCTTTATATTTCTATTTTAGCCTATTTTTTAAATCAAGGAATTGGAGTGGAAAGTTCTGGCTTTGATTGCTGAAAAATGAAATAATTCGAGAAACACTGCGTTTCTGTTTTTTGCATGTATATTTTCCGAAGAGGCTTCAACAACCTAAATTGAGCAGCTTTTCGATCAAAGACATAAGTCATTTCAATGCTCATCGGGAAAATTAGCTTCTAAAATTTTTCATAGTTAGTATCCTAAATTAGGTACTCGCTAGGGAGAAAACCAGGAAAATTCTCAAAGCACTTATTCTAAGAGACGTGCTTATGTATGTAAAAGTCTGAAGAACATCAACTGTCTCCCGTTGCTCAGCAATGAAAGTGTCCCATATATCCTCCCACGAAACATAATACACATATTATAGTTCATCGATATATTAGGTTGGGGAAAAAGTAATCCATTATTTTTTCGGTAGACGTCTGTAGTGATCGATATCTCGTGAGGTATCTATCAAACAATTTCAGATTTATGCTCGTTAGATAAATTACATTTGACACTAAAATATCCTCATGCGGTTTTTTGTTTGATTCATTCAGTTACGAGTACAAGATTTTAAAAATGGAAGACAACACACAGAAAATTCGATACATTTTCGTTTTTCCCTTGTAACGGCTAGAAAGATAGCCGGGTGGCTAAAATTGTGAAAGGTGTTTATCGTCTTATATAAGACTGTAACAACCAGTTATGTACAATTTTTGTTTCGTCGATTTCGTTCGGGTATTTTTGATGTTAGAGATGCACCTCGCATGTGGATACAGCATCGTCGAAAATGTCTATAAAATATCAAAAATGATCGAAGTTAACCGCATGTCAGCAGTCGTAACGCGCAAGACCTAAAAATCTACATGAAAACTGTTTTAAACCTTTTTACATTTCCATTTCCAGGTTTAACTGCAACTCATTTTATTTCAAGTTTAATTAAAATAAATCAGATTTTAATTAATTCATGCATTGAATTTGAAATTTACTGTTGCATTTTTAAAATTATATGACTATTTTTATGGTAATCCTTCAGAAATATAAACAACTTCCTCCTTCCGATATGGTTGGGTAGTTCATACAAATCTCATCTTTCCCTCTATTGATAAGCCAACCTTAATCCATATACTTAACTGTATCAAATTGTGTCCCAGCACTGAGGAAATGATGGAAGATAAGTAATTTGGTACACCACCAGAATCTTAAATGAGACCTCTAAACTTTTTTATACTGACCGAAAATAGATTTCATTGATCGGTGCAACAACTTCGGTGCTAGTTATAGCTTGAATTGTGGTAAAATTCTTGCTGTTTTTTCACCACAACTTTATTTCCTTTGCTAAATTTTTTACAGTTCACATAAAGAGTAAAAATAAGACAGTACAAGAATAAACTCTGTTTTATTTGTACCATTCATATATCCTTAGAAAAAACTTTCTTTTTATAAGCCATATTGTTGACTTCTTTGAAAAAGAAGGAAAACTATGATGGTTTCTAACTGTATATGAATTTCCGTTGCATAATTAAATGAATTAAAATAAATAAGTTTAGAAATTGATGCAATTAAAAAGTTTAACCTGTGAACTCTAATTTTTGAATAATTATAATTATTGAAAATTAAAAATAAATATTAACTTTAATCTAAAACACTGACAACAAATCAAGCAACTAAGGCTTAAACTTTTCATTGTTAGAAAAGATGGACATTAAGCTTTTAAAATGAATATACATACACACGTAATATAAATATAAACTGTCACTTACGTCTTTATATATTTATCTCAGGAAATACATTTTCATGGCTTTACCAAGCTATTCATATAATAATTTAAGTGAAAAATATCTAGAGATTAAATGAAATTACTTCTGCTCACTCTATTAAAATTCAAATCGATCTAAATATTCTTACATTCTTAGACTCAAATAATTTATATTGATAATTAAAAAATGTAAAGCTTAAAAAAAAGCTAGTATAAAACTAGTCAACAAATATTAATCATTAACTTTGAAAAATGTAAATTTTTCCAGGAAAAATGTGTTTGTTAATGCTAATTAACTGAGATTTAGGAAAATCTCTTCAAAGATTTGAAGTAAATTCAGCTTCTAATTATTTGTATTGTTTCTATTAGTTCTGTGACTATGCGATGCTATCTTTTTGAAAGTCCAATTAAACGAGCCAAATTTAAGTTCACTTTCATCGCGTTTCTATCTTTTCCTTCCTCACATATAAAGTATAAGTTAATATTATAGCTTAAATGAAAAGTTATTGTGTTCTTACAAGCATTCTAATGAGTATGCAAATAAAAGAGAGTATCTGCATTTATAATTTAAAAGGCAGATTCAAATTCATAAGATTAAGCTTAAACATTTTAAAATATTCCTTGAAAAATTTTGATAGGAGCTTATAGAAAATACCAACTGTCCCACATATTAATCATGCCAAATATAATATTTTAACCTACTGCCATTATTTTTCGAGCTGACTGCTGAAGGATTAGTTCTCTGGTCTTCAGGTCAAAATCTCTTGACTTTATTCCCACATAAGGCGGGGATACTTGCTGAGGTTTGAGATCGAGTTCAAACTATAATTCCTAGCCTAATAAAGACCTCATGAGTAAAAAAGTGACTGTAAAATGGCAATTATAATCCTATCTCTTCTATATTTCCCATACTTTTCTATTATAATATGCCAAATAGGTATTTGAGTGGTTAGTAATTGTTTAAGGGTTTTCATCTCAGGTCTTAATATTAATAAGTATCAATTCTTAACAGTACATTCTGATTGAGTTTATCGTTTCATGCAAATTTGAATATGTATAAAGGAAGAAAACAATAAATCAAATGAGAAAATATATTTCAAAAGCCAAGTAGATTTAAAATAGATTATGCACTATTATAAAATATTTCAAGCCAATAAAGGGCTTCGTTTTACTGTATATAAATTTTCATACTTTCTTTCTCAAAGATTTATTAAATAATTCTTCATTTTATCATGTAATGGAAAACATATCCAACGTTTGAGCTTTCCTAATTTACGACGTCATAAATCATATTTTTTTAAACAAAAAGTAAATTTTTAACTGTGTTATAAATTGTGAGAAATTTAAATACAAAGAAAATTGCTATAAAGTAACATTCCTAAGTTGTAACAAAGTATGTCAGAGTTAAATTGAAGACATACTAAAATTCGTTGCATGCAAATTTTTTTATTGCTCATAGTTTTAATATAAACTGCATTTTTAATGTATTTAAATAAAAAAGTTAATTTATAATTTCTTTAGTTAAATAATATTGAAAACAATCTTGTATTTACTGAGAAATATTTGCTAATTAAATTATTTTGTATGGAATCTCAGTTCTCACAAAAAATAGCACTCAAAATTTTGAATGCAATAAATGGTCAAGTTTGATTGCACATAAATACATAAAATGTAACAACAAAAAAAATTATAAATGTACATACAAAAAATGTAAAAACTTTGACAAAATATATCTTATTCAAGTGGACTATATAAAGGTTTACATTTTGTTGTTGTTATGTAAACGCATTTGATACTATTTTTATATGTAATTTTTGTTTTTAAAATAACATATTAACTAACGTTAAACATGTCTACAGTTAAAAATTTAATACTGTGACTGATTAAATTACTTTTGACCACCTTATAAAATTCCTTTTTTTGAATAAGTTTTGAAATTCTATATTAACCAAAAGTTTATCCTAATTTCTAAAATGAAGTTAGTATAATAGAAAAAATGTAATATTTCTTTTTACACAATTCCATACTTTCCTATTTAAATTCATATCTGATGGAGAAATAGTCAATACGAAGAGCAAATATCTATTTTTAATATCTCACTATCTAAGTTCTCCTAAGGGTAGAATGACTATTGCTATTTATATTTACGATATGAGAACTTAGCAAATAAATAAAAAATCATAGACTCAAATTAAAAAATCAGCTTGATATAATGATTATCATAACATATCCAAATGATGAATATAGATATAATCCTACCCTTATTACTAATCTTAACGAAATTTCTATAGTGAAAGTAGATAACATTAAATGCCTTTAGTAATGATCTAAAAAAATGATCAACTCATCTTCAACAATGGCATTCAATTTAATCTATTCCAAAGAAGATTCTGACAAAATATTCCTATCCTGAAAAAAATATTTGAGGTTATTTTCTGTTGATACTCCTATTGTTATCTCCTACTAAAAACTAATTCTGTAGAGCTGATTATTATTGAAGATGAATACATATTGCTGTCCATCAACTATATTAAATTTCACAAATACCTAGAAAGCTTTTACATTTATTCATCGATAAATATTCCAAAGTTAAAGAAACTGTAAGGGAATTTACTAAGTCACTGAATAATTAGTTGGATTTCCTTTGACTTTTAATTTATTAAATAAATGGAATGCTTCCAAAAATGTTTAGTAGTTTATGTACTTTATTTAAATTAGCTTAAATGCTTAAGAAATGTATTTGTTAAAAATATTTTTAACATTCCCTTTTAACCAAGACATTGTTCTACATATTCTACGGTTGGCAGTTAATAAAATAAACAAAATGCATAAAATTTTTCATTACCATGTAGTCACTGAATATGTTAAACTCAGCCATATGTATAATAAAGATTATTACAAGGTGATGGGTGTTATTTGTATTAAATATCTAAATTTGATAGAGAAACGGATGCCTAAATATTTACATGCTTTAAGTCTAGTTCCACAGAATATATTTTCATATACTGTTGTATGTAATAAATCTATCTTGCTATTCTTGAACTTATTACATAAGATTTAAAATAAAAAAATATAAATGCAGAATTATTTTCTAACATCTTAGTATAAAACATATATATCCAAAATTATGACTGAAGTCATAAGAAAGTTAGATATGATATTTCAGCAAAAATTTAGACTTGACACATTAACTTTTGGTATAAAAATACATTATGTTGTAAAGCAGCAAATGATAAAACAAATGTCACGAGAATTAAACATAAGCTGATATGCCAATAAGACTAACATAATTTAAAATATGCTTCATATGTCACAAATTTCATTGCTTTGCCTTTTTTGTCTATTATTAGATGAAGCCATCTTTTATAGATAATCAAGCATCAATGAAGCTTTCATATTGCTAGCAAAACAATTGATCAATGATTAGGACAGTGATTTCTATTCTGAAAACTCTCCAATTTTAACACCTAGTGTATCTAAGAAAGAGATTGTCACTGAGCAATGGCTAATCCGAGATTATACTCTATTGGAAAAGGTCTGCCTGTTTCACTGATCATATGTTGCAATTAAAAATCTATTCCTCCATATAATCATCAATAAGTGCAACATTGTGTAATAGGGCGTTATAATAAAAGTGGTTGACTTCTTAGATGTTTGTGGATCAAATGTTATCTTCAGATGAAAATTCATAGTTTTCTATTTTAAATCTCAACTCGTCACATAAAAAGAGGTGTCTGCAATTTTGATTTTTCCAAGAAGGGTGTTCATACCTCCGGGACTCACAAGTTTTCTTGTGACACTGCATGAGAGAAAAACGCCAATGATTTCCGGTTGTTGAAGGTCCTTTCAGCTAGTTGTCTTTATACAGCTTGTTTCGATAACATTGTACTAGACACACCAATACTAAATTTAAATAGCTCATTAGCAGTTAAATATTCATAGCACCATACATTTAAGGTCTAATATCTATCTTTAGAAAATGTTGTGATTGATAAGTAATTATCTCTTTCCCTCTAAGTGATCTCATCCAGTGTTGTTATCACAATCTGCAAATCACCATTCTTGATATTTACAAACAATGAATGTTTCCGCATTTCATTTTCCAGTTGTCAGCCACTAATAGCTCATCAAAGCAATTCATTATCTAAGTAATACTGTGTAGATATTTTAGATGAGATTGTTTTTTTTTAAATCAAAATGCCACACTCACATTTATATAAATCTAGTATTAGAGAACTGCGATTTAAAGATTAAAAATTCTCATTTCGTATTTTCTTATAAAATGTCGACCGTCTTTATCGTCAAACAAATATTAGACGTGAAAAATCAAATCATTTTCTATTTTACACAAAATAAATAAATTATTTTAATAAATAATTGTAAATATTTCTGTTTATTATGGAAAAGTATGCTTATAATTTTAAACTCTAATAAAGAGCTATTCTTTTTTAATTTAAAATTATATCTTTATGTATACCTATCATTCTCTATTCAATCATTATGCTATTCAAATTATTATAATACTATCTAATTATTATAACACTAATAACACTATTGCTATGCAATAAAAATAATAATTATATTACAAATAATAATAAGATAATATCTATTGCATTCTTATATGTATAATAAAATACATTAAAATCTGTTTTCATAAGGACAGTTATCATTTTTTTAGAAAGTACATTTTTTCATTATTAAAATATTTTATTTACTTTCTTAAACCAATAACCTCATATATAAATAATTTTAATGTTAAGAATATATTGGTAACATATTTATTTTTAGAACCTCCCTTCTATTAGAAACATAAATCAAGATGCAGAAAATATAACTATTAATATAATATTAAACAAAAGACATCACACTGCAAAATTAAAATTGTTACATTGTAGCATAAGTAAAATTTCATATTCTCTTTTCAAAAGTAGTTTCAAATATTTCAGGGAAATAGAATACTAATAATTCGGATTAATCCTTGAAAAGCTCTTCAGAGAAATTTTAATCGAACACTCAAAATTGAGAAACGTTAATTTTTAATAACTGTTAGCTTTATGTGTGGAGAAATTTCCATGAAATGAAGACACTATCTTAAACTTGGAGAAAAACTATTAAAACTTCGAAACATAAAAGGGAACAGCCTTTTATGTTACTGTATAAACTTCTAGACTAGATTTAATTATTTTATTTTTGATTAAGATTCATTAATATTTAAACATTTTTAATCACATAGTTATTAGAAAGTTATTATATAAAATAAATATGTCTACATTGTTACTGAGAAATGAAAACTTTATAACGAATTCAAGGAAAATTTCTATTATTTTAAGAAATATATATTTTCCTAAGCTTAAGCCTTTTATTTAGTTATATGTATTAAATCTTCTATTATTTTTAATAATTGAAAATATAATGTAATGAGATATTATTATAAATTTTCTATTATATATAGAACAATGAACAAAATACTTCACGCAAAAATTTTTTAAAAGGCATTTCGTAATAATGTCCGTGAAAAGATAATTTAACAATGTAAATTTGCAATGTAAATATGTAAATATGTAAATTTGCTGTTTTTACACAATTATTGGAAACACATAGAGGAAGTTAACATTCAAAACCAGTATTCATTGGCGAAATAATAGCAGTTTTGCCAGGTGTGACAATTTGGGGGTGATATTTGAAATAACTTTTCAATTTTGATAATATTGAGAAACACTCTAACTGTTCACAAGAAAGAATGTGAGATAGTGGTGGGCTGTTTGGTTAGGGTGTCGTTCTCATTATCAGAAGGTAGTGAGTTCAAATCCCGGCTTAACCGGAGTCATGTTCCCTAAACATTGCGATTGCGGCAATTAAAATATGTTTTGATGGAATGTACTCCATGTTTCCATTCCAAATTAACATCTCTGGGGGTGTTAGAAGCCAGACCATGGGTCATCTCTGGCTATCTCAAATTGGAAGACCCAGATTTTGTTGCCAGCTATGAGCCAAAGTCATACTTCCACTCTCATTGGTTGGTGCTCTGCTCAAAAACATAAGACGCTTTTTTTTACTTCATTCGCCTAGTGGCAGATGGGTGGGCTTGGTCTTGTCAAGTGGTATAAGTAGCAGCACCAACAAGTGACATAAACACTGATGACAATAGTTTCATCAATGTTTTATGCCACCTGCTCGGCCCAATTCTTTTTCCAAAACGACAACGATTGGCTTCATACTGTGTTTCCGGCTTTATCTCATTAAGAGTGCTACAGTATTAAAGTGTTTAATCGAGGTGTTGATATTCTCTAGAGCTTACCAAGTCACCAAATCTTCTGACAACGAAGTGTGCTTCAAAAGTATTTAATAGCTATTTTAAAGTCGTTTCAGTTGCTACGTTTGTTACAAAGTTTACATAGACCAATAAACCCTTTTTATGACCCACATATTATCTGGATATATCCTTTATTGTCATATATCAAGCATAACTTTATTATTTACTGAAGAACACAATTTCTGTATTGCTAAACGTTAATAAGCGGTGTTTATATTATCTATTTCATATTTACATTTTATATTTCATAATTGAAATTTGATTTTATCAAAGTGGATGATTTTGTTCTCAACACAGATTAAATATTTTTTTCACTTTTTAAAGTGTATGAAGAAAAGAAATAAAATTTTACAAAATATAAACTTTAAATTATTTTAAGTAATTCTTAAAAATTTTATTGAATATAAAAATTATTAAATAAAAAGGAAATTTACATCCAAACTTAAATTTACTTCTTAAAGTAAAATAATAAGAAACTTTTAAAAATAAAAAGAAAATAATAATTTTAAAAGTAAAACAAAACAAGAAATATTTTGTCAATAGGCATTACTAAGTCTTTTAAATTTCCTGTTATAAAATTTTCTATATTTTTCTGCATTTTTATGTTATTTGTGTAATATACAAATCTTGAATAAATTGAGAAAAAACAATTTGCATTATTCCTTATTTTCACAATTAATCCTTTCAATGATTAAAAACTGAAAAGGTATTCAGGAACATATTTAAAGAAAACCATCTCTGTTACTCTTTATCAGAACAAAAATAAAACTTTTTCCCCAGATTTCCGAATACGCTAAAAATATGAAATATTTGAGGGAATTTCCATTATGTTAACCTCTATTTAACCTTTCTTAGACAAAGTACGTCCAGGGAAATGTTCAGGATTTCCAGAGATGGTTGATAACATTTTTAGAGGGAAATCTCTGACTAATTTATTGCGATCAGTAATGAGCTGGGAATCATAACTCATGGACCTTTAACTCATGTGTATAAAAAGAGTAGTACCTTATTGTATCAAGAAACTGGAAAAAGTTTTGCTTTATGACAAAATAATTTCAGATAAAAGGAAAAGCAAGCTGAGAAAAAAGTCAAACTATCATATAGGGGAATGATGCACGGGAAAGGAAACATAAAACAAACTAAAGTATAAATTAGGGAATAGACTTTTAAATTTTTTATTAATTTATTTGGTGTTATTCCAAGATACATTCACGCAGCAATTCTAAAAAAATTTTCATTTTAATCTTAAAAATAATCGTGATTCAAAATTTATCTGTCTTTCAATAATATGCAAGTTTAAATAAATATATATGTATATTCTATCACGTCATGTGGTGCATGTTTTGAACTATGTAAATGAATTTACTACGGAATTTATGCAATTCATTTCATTTATAAAAGAATAAAACGTAAGCAGAATCAGAATTTATGCAAAAGATCTTTAAATATGAATAAAATCTTCATATTTTGATAAAATAATGTTGTTTTCATTTTAAATTATTTAAAAAACTATATGAAATTGAAAAGTAAATCAAGGAATATATAATATGGGGCTTACTAGAATTTATAATTTGCATAACAAGTTATCTAAATCAAATATTTAATATAATAAGGCACGAGACTATATTTAATAATTGAAAAAACTACATATGTCTCACAATTATTTTACATATATCTCACAATTATTTTTTTTTAATTGGTAAATTTCTAATAATTTTCTCATATGTGAATTTTTTATTCTTTTAAATTAAAAAAGCTTTATCAGATATTTTCTTTAATAAAAAATTTTCTGTGATCATTTTTCAAATAATGCAACAATAACTTTATCTGAAATTTTATCTCATGTCTTAAAACTTTGCCACATATCGGTCTACTTATAATAGAACAGCAATTACTGTAAAAATTAAAAGAGATGGTTTGTTGAATAAAACATCTGGTTAATTGATATCGAAGATTAATTTTCAACTTCCCTTTTAGGAAATGAAGTGAAGTAATTAGTAGTGAAGGAAGTTGAGTGATTAATATCCAGAGCACAGCGACAAGTCACATATTAGAGCATGGAACAAAGGAAAACTGCTTCAAAAATCAATTCTTTTCATTAAAACAGATTGATGTCCAAGCATTTACTACGTAATAAAAGGGGACTTCTTTTAACATTTTGCCTGGGAAGTGTCTTGTTCAAATAAAAGAGGATAAAACTACAAGTAATCTTTTACAAGATGAATCAGTGTCTTACTACAAGATGCTAGAAGAATATTTTACTTTTTCCTCTTTCATCAAAAGAAAAACGATGTAGCTGTTTTCCTTCAAGCCACAGGAATAATAATGGAAATGTGACCAAACTAACAAGCGACTTCATTAGTATTCTAAAAAACGAATCTGCTTTTATCTTGTTCTTACAAAAGCAAATTTGGGGGTAGCACCATTAAAGAACAAAATTTTTAAATACAGCGATTATTTATTTGTTAGTTTATTTTTCCATTTAGAACTTTGGATGTTAACACCTGTTGTTTGCTAGATAATGTTTAAATTACTTGCGATGTCACATTAAAGTAGTTGAATATAAATTTTATTGTATTTATATCACACATATATGAAATTTTTGGTAATGTATTAAGCAAAGAATTTAGAAAATGTTTTCATGAAATAAACATTCGCAGAAAATTCTAAAACTAATGTACGATACAAATAATGGAAGTAAATGGAAAAATGTTCTTAAAACTTTCCTACTTAAAACATTATTAACTTTTCTCTATTAAGTTTTCTTTATTTAAAACTTTCTTCTTTGTAAATTAAATTATTTGAAAAAATAGATCAACAAAATAATTATTATAGTATGGTGTTTATAATTTTTCAGGAACACATATCCCACAGGAGATTGAACTTCGGTTCTGGAGCTCCGTAAACCCACATACCGTCTCGACCGTCTATAGTATGGTGTTTAAAATATATATATATATATATATATAATTAGTCATTACAGTTAAATTAATGATTTTGACTTTGGAGTAAGCACACTTGATTTTACTTATGATGCTTTTTGTATCAAGATTAAGAAAACTGTGTGAGAGAGAGAGAAACTAAAATTTTTTAATTTTTTTACTAGTATTATGATTTATGATTGCCTTTAATTTGTACACATTTAAAAGCTTATTTCATAACTGAAATCGATTCTCATAAAAATAAATGAATTTTTATTAAAAATCTTATGGATTGAATGGTGAGTGAAAATGTAAAATGGCTTTAATAAGTCTTGCTGAAATGATTTATATGAAGGTCTTTTAAAGCTGAAAACAGTCTTCCTACAAGTTTATTTTGATTATGAGCCGTCTTTATAGAAATATTATTTAACAGCTATAATAATGATGCTAATTTGATAAAAAAAATTTAACTGAAAAGTATTTGTTGGAAATGTAGATTGATTTTTAAAATATAACATGGATTGGTTATTTAGATCATAATTCACCATGATATGCAAGGAAATAATACCATTATATGCACGAAAATGTTTCATTGCTATTTAATAACAGACTATGGTAGATGATAATGTTTACCATGCTCAGTGGTATAGCTCACATTAGCTTAGTAATAGGATAACTCTCTTTTGAACAAAAATCCAGAGTTCAAAACCAGACAGTGATGAACAAAACGATATATTTCCTTTCTGTTTGTATATCAATCAATGTGAATGAAAAACAGTTTCTTAGGTTTAATTTATAATGCAACACCCTACGAAACTAAATTCTTACCAGAAATGAATGACATATTTCCTCAATATCCCAATTACGCTATTTAATGTTCTTTATCAATAACTCCTTGAAAGCTAAGGGCATAGTATTCCTATTTTTATTTACTACTGCCTTTGGATATCTTATAAGCTGCTTTTTTCTTTTACAAATTACATTTTTAGTTATCTACACTTCTAATGCATAGAATGACTTTTATAGTTCACGTACATTCTAAAATCATAAGGTAATTAAAAAGGAAAAAAGAAATTTTTCTCACTAACAAAGGAAATGTTTTATTTTAAATATTATATCTTTAAAAAATATAATTTTAACTGGAAACTCAAACTCTCTGTAGTTTGAGAGAAATCATAGCTAAGTGATTTTAAGTTAACTTTATATTTTTTTCAAAACTCGACTGAGTTTCAGATTTATTAGTTTCATTTATTTTTTATACAATGGACTTTTTTCATATCAAAATATTTTAATGGGGATCTGAATTTTAAGGTTGATTTTAAACATCTGTAACAAAGTGAATGTCAAAATTATGAATTGAACTTGAGGCCAGAGAGATAACCATTCAATTACCAACTTTGAGGATTCCATGAGGAAAAGGAGCTATTTCTCAAATTCTGGTAGAAAAACTATACCCACAAACAATTTTCAAAAACTGTCCAAAAAGTGTTAATTTTACTTATGGAATTAAAATTCAATCTATTAGGATATAAAGCATGATCTCAATAAGTTAAATTCTAATTTCTGTTGAAAAAAATTTTATATAAAAACTTTGTTCTTGTTAATCATAATTATGCTAAAAATTTGTCCTTCAAATTAAATAAGCTGTAGTTAAAGAATATCAAAAATTCATAGAACATGAAAAATACTATAAAATTGTTTTAATAGATATATCAAACAATTTTAACACATCCTTAAAATTCAAAGTTTAAGAGCATTTAAGATAGGTAATTAATTTTGCTAATCTTAAAAATATGTAGACTAAATATGTACTCCTTTATCTCTTATTCAATGAAACTCTGAAGAAGAATGTTTACATTACTCTTAAATGGATGGATTAATAAATTTCATTGATTCAAATAAATGTTAACCCATACTGTGGGTTAAGAACGTGTAGTTCCATTACCTAACCTGCATTGCTTTAAACTTTTCGTTGACCAATCAGAGGCTACTTAATTTTCCTTCCTTGAATGAATGTGATGATTAAATATGATCTTTATTGTATGGTCAAAATAGTTTTATACTCAAAATTATAATGTTTGTCTGCTAATTAACTATTTATCATCCCTTCATTAATTTAAATTATCTTATGAACATTATATATATTTCATAATTATAACTACATTTCACTTTAATTCTTTTAAAATTTAAAGTATTGGCAGAAAAACGCAATTTTTAAGAAATTTGTAAGCAAAATGCTTACAAACATTTTGCTTACAACACATTATTCAACACATTTCATTCAATTTATAAATACATAGATTTTAATTTAACATTGCTATACAAATTATTAAAAAAAATTGTTAAAAGTAATGGCTGCACTTACTGATAAAAATGTGAATCAAAATAAAAGCGTACATTATTATGTATTTTCGTAATGAATTATGTTTAATGTTCTTAAATAAGCAAATCAATTAAAAACTGAACAATTATTACTTAAATAATCGTAATAATTGTATTTGAAATAAAATAAATTTTCTATACTCTGTTTGAACTAATAAAATGACAAACATAAATTCCTGACGAAAATACGTAAAACTAAATGATAAAGTAATTTTTCAATCACAACAAAAATTATGAAATTTCAAACTTGTTTTAACATTTATATTAATATTAACGAACTTATATATTATAATATAAAAATAATAATTTAAATATATATTATTTAAATTTTTCATGATGATTTCTATTTAGTTAAACTATTAATTAAAATTCTATAAAATATGATATTTTTTAGTGTTTTTATAATACTCCATTATTTGTTGCACCATTTAAGTAGTCTAAATGAAAAAAAAATTCAAAGCAACAATCAAAACACCAGAAGAGAAGTTTGTGCTGACACAAAATTTTCCCTCTCACTTCATTTCACTTCAGTTTCAAACGAAATAACAATCATTTATTCTACCGAGCGTAGTGTCACCTACACGCAGCTCAGAAAACAATTTATGAGATTGTGTTTTAATCATTCTAAGAGAAATTGTGAAAGGTTCCGTGGAGAAGGATTTTATTAAGAGAAATAAAGAAAATAGTTTTTCCTTAAGCTCTGTTTAAAATATTACTATTTGAGTGGAAGGGAAACAATATAAAACGTAAATACATTTATACTGATTATTCGGTCAATTTAAGATTTAAAAAATGGAAGATTTTAATTTTTTATTTAGCATGACTCAAAAAAAAGTCACTCATTTGTTAAGTATAAAAATCATTAAATCAATCTTAACTATTCATCAGCTTATGTAGAATTGGTTCTCAAATACTAATAATTTATTTATCTTACATTTCTTAGATAAACATTTCTTTTCATTTTAAATAATGATAAATCAACAAACTGTTATTTATTTCGAAATAACATAAAACTAAATGGATAGAAAAATTCTACTTTATCCTTTGGCATAAATCTAATCCATATTTCTGATAATTCTATATCACTACTATGAATAAAATCAATTATTATAATAATTAAAAAGCGAAATCATTTTACAAAACAATTCGAGACATGTTTCTATTAAACCCTCGAAACTAATAATTTGATATTTCACACAAAATATCTTCAAACGCATAAGCAAATGTTTCAATATTTCAAATAGTTATTTCTAATTTAATTTCAAAATATGTTCTACTGAACAATATATATTTTGATAAATACTAAGGAGATTTAAATGGCATTGATGAAATATTCAATGTAAGATTACTGGAGAATAGATTTGATTATAGTGAATTGAAAACCATAAATCAATGAACGGTATCTCAATGATAAATCAATTCAAACCTCTTATCATATACATTGAAGAAAGGTTCACTGTGACTCTTGGTGAATCTTATTTTTATTTGAATCGAAGGTTTAGTTTGATTCTTTAACTTTTATGCAATTATATATTGAATATTGCATCTCCACTTTTCTTTATATATGGTCTTTTTATATTAGTATTTATGAAATTTTCAAATATTCTTCATTAGAATACGTATGTATAGCTGATTTCCTATGAGGTTCTTCCAGAAGTCAGATTGAAATGAATATTATAAAATAGCTTTCAGCTGCGAAGTTTTCCTCTGATCAGGTGTATAAGTGCATTGGAAAAAAATGATTAGAAAATGGAATAGTGAGTTATAAGCAAGACAGAGAGTATTAAAATTGATTATTCAATTACGTAATAAACAAAAATATAAAAAAAAATATCTTTCAATATGGAATCAAAATGCAAGGAGTATTGTATTATATTATTTGGAAAATAGCTTCAAATGTAATGACCACAAGTTTACAAAATGATAGTGGCATCAATAATTTTTCAAAATTAAATTATCAGAATAATCGAAATTATTATTTATACGTTTAAACTATATTAACTATAATTTTGGATACATAGAAAAGGATATTTTCTACGGATTAAAAAAACTTTAAAACCAACTTTAAGCAATGATAAAATTTTTATACGTAAGCAAAAACTGAAAAAAAAATTATATGTAAAGAAAATATAATAAAAGTTACGTCTACACAATAAGTGTGCATATATTTTTCAAAAAGTGGAAAGTTTCTTAGTTTTATTTGTCTAATATTTATAAAATTAAAGTTTCACTGTCCATTTATAAATATCAAACTAAAAAAAATTGAAATTGAAGTACACATATGTACCATCTACATTTTCTGAATTCATCTCAAAAACTTTATTTTGGAAATACGCTTAAATATTCCTGTTTCATTTTATGAAACAATTACCATTTCTTAACAAAGAAACTGTAACAAAAAATCTTATTGTAAAATATTTCTCATATTTACAAGCAAATATCTTTCAAATATTTGCGTTCTTTCTTTAAAATTACAGTATGTATCGGTTATTTACATCAATAAAACATTCTATTTATTTTTTTAAATATGACATCATAGAATTTTATGAATTTAGAATTTCGATATCTTTTAATTCTATTTTCGTAGAGAGAGTAAAAACTCCAAAATCCCAAAAAGTTGAATTAATCAATAATCTGTAAAATTGATTAAACTCTCTCTACTCTTAAACTATTTTTACTTAAATTGAAGGGAAACAATTAGTTGAAAAGAATTGATTAATAGCTCACCATCTTGAACGCAGTGACAAATCACATATAGGAGGTAAGTACAATCAAAAATCGATTCTAAAATCAATTACCTTCAATCATATAGATTGCATGACCACACCTCTATTAGGTAATGGCTATTTCTTCAGAATTTCACTTGAAAAGTGTCTTGTCCAAATAAAAGCGGACAAAACTCTCACTAATCTATTACAAAATAAATGATAATGGAACTGAAATAGAAGCAAAGTTGGAGAAAATGTTTGGTTGTTTACTTTTCTTCACATGAGAAACAACGCAACTAACGTTTCCTTCTTACCACAGGAATAATGATGAACTGTTGATCGGCTGAGCTTGAAAGGGGCTTAATTAGTATTCTAGAAAGTAAAACTTGATTTTGCCGGGCAAATGCAAGTTTGCTGGTACCATCTAAGGAAGTAAATCATTCTAAATATCTGATATTTTTGTTTTGTTTATTTTTCTCAAAATATATCATTGGATAGAAACTCCTTTCTTATGTACTCGATGTTTTAATTCATTTGTTTTGTCAAATGATGCGATTTCAGAATGGTAAATTGATTTCAAATAAATGCCTCACACTGTATTACTGATGAAAAGCTAACAAGACCAGAATTCTTCCCATCCAGTCTCTCTGTTAATTTATTTACATTTTTTTAACAGTAACACACAAATTAATTCAAAATATTTCAAATTTTTGTAGGAGTTACTTACTTTTACAATTACACAAACAGATATATAATCTATTAAAATATATATCTAAATTATCTTTTCATAATCCGCTGTAAGTCTGAAAAATTTTATTCTTAACTTTCTGTACTTGAATTCATTCAGTGTTCTTTTCATAATGTGATTAATATATTACTTCTTTACACGATTATAATTTCTTTATGCTATTACATTCATTTCATCCAGTAATTATTTTTAACATTTGGAATTACCTAAGTAACCATATTGCAGTTTTATTACGCCATAAGTAAAAGCAATTATTTTCTACTTCTAAATAACTTATTTGCTTAATTTTAAAATCATCATATGCGTAGGTAAAGTTTTATAGCTACTTTTTTTTTTACTTTAATTATCTTCTTTTATTAAAATCAATAAGTTAATTTACATTGTAATCTAAAAGCTTTTTTAAATATGCGTTGACACACATAGAAGTTATTTGAATATCTGAAGGCTTTAATGAGACATTGCAGCATTAACAATTACTTTCCAAAAAGATTTTACATGTGAGAAATGCTCGTATTAACGTGGAAAAAAGTCAGAAACTTCCAAGAATTCTGTCTAACAGATATATATGAGGAAAGACCAAGAAAATCTTTTCTATTTGACACATTCTAAAGTATTCATATCAACGATGCATCATCTTTAAAAATTTAACTGGACAATGATGTCAGATTTTTCCAACTGGATTTGTCAGTCTATCGGTATACATGATTACATGTAATTGATATGACTAGATGCTTATGTATCTGTTATCTACCTAATTCATTTCTGAACACATAAAGAAAGAGTTCCATAGCATACGTATAGCACATGCTTCATACCACCAACGAGCTCCACTTCAAGCCTCAACGAGGCTTCCCTAATTTGAATAATTCCCTGTAGGCATGTAGTATCTATAGAGTTATAAGATTTTCTCCCCATCTTCACACATCCATCCACCTGATATAATTGGAAAAGAGACTTTTCAGACCATGCAACATGTTTCCCATCATTGACAGTGCAATAGCAATGTTGATGGTTTCAGAGAAGGCATTACGTTTTGTCCCATGCTATCAGTCATCAGTTGTCAATGATTCTCTTCTTGTGTTGTACAGTTCGCAAACTGGCATTTGTTCATGACTCAGACTTGAAATCCGTAACAATGTGAGAAAGAAAGAGAGTGTCTCTATCTAATTCAAAAGTTTTCATCAATTGTCAACGATATAATTCTTTCGAAGACTTTCTGCTTTCTAAGAGTTGATGCTTTACGGGATAGATATACGAAAATATTAAGAAATTTATGATACGCTCGTAAAATCGCCTTTCAATATTCAAATTTCATTGCTATCTTGGATTTGATACTTCTTATTTATCATGCTTTGAACATAACATTACGTTCAAAGTCCAATAGATTTTGATAACATGCTATTCTTACAGGAAAAATCAATCTACGTAAAATTTTACAGACATTTGTTGTCTAATATAGTTGCTATCTTGAATCAGTAATTAGTTTCCTACTTCTGTTATTTGCATTTTCATATCTGCAGGTGCATGCATGTATATTTGTGTGTGCGTGCATGTGTATAACTATTTTTTCTAATTTTTATTAATTTGTACGCATGTTCTTTTTTTGAAATTATTTAAATAAGTGATAATTAAAAATAAAGCATATTAAAAATATTTCTTTTAATTTCTATTTTTTTATGTATTGTATTAATTATTAATTAATTTATACAAAAAAATGCTTCATGAATTGCTTAATCACTGACAGAGAAAAAAATTATTTTTCTCTATATAACAAATAATAATCTCATTAATGTTTTGCAATTCTTTTTAGCTCAATCATTTATTTAAAACACTTTTAAATTTACAGTTCAAAAATACATACCAAATTCCACAACAAGAAGCCCTCAAATTAAAAAGTATTTTGAGAGAACATTTTTATATTTAAACATGTTCAGAAAATAAATATAATTATAAAATAAAAATGGAGAAATACGTCTTGTATAGTCACAAAAATTATAATTATTATTTGTCATTAAAATTAAGGTTACATTCATTTTAATAGAGATATATAACTTTAAAGCATTTTTCTGTATGGAAAGTTTTTCAAAATGCGTTTAAACTGTTAATGATAAATAATGTATATAAATTCAGCACAAATAGTTTAATTTTCTCCTCAATATTTGTGGTAAACTAATTACTAAAAAGTCTGAAAAGTGGTTTCTTCTTTAGATTCACATCATGTTGTAATATTTGTTCTAATTTGGAACTTTGTTGGTCTAAGTTAAGAACTAAGCAACAGTCAAGAAATTAGTAAAGAGAATTAGCAATGAAACGAAATTTCCTTTCACTTCATTTCACTTCAATTTCGAACTAGTAGAAATCATTCACTTCTACTAGAACTGAATTAACTACACAAACATCAGAAAGAAATTCTAGAGATTGCAATTTATTCCAAGAAATTGATGATTGGATCTCGTTTTACGCTTCAGAAAATTAATTTTCAAAGCAAACATAAAAGATATCTATGCTTTAAGTTTCTTAAAAACATTTTCATTTGAAAGTATCAAGAAAGAGTAGAAACGCAAGTGGAATTAGAGCTATTTAATTATTTAATATACTTTTTATAAAATAGTTAAATAGCACTAATTCTATTTCCTAATAAAAGGGATGCAATATATTCTGTCAATAATCATGTATACTTTAAGTCTTATGTCAAAAATATATATAAACATTTGGCTATCTATTTCTACAAATCTAATTTCCTAAGAATAATCAATAACTTTTTTTATTTTAAACTACGGTCAAGTGACAAAGTCAACACCTGAGAAATCGCTCTTTCCTCACCAAATTTTCATACCATCAGAAGAATAAATCTATCGATATAAATGTTTGACATTCATAAGCTTTTTCAGCATAACGGTCTTTAATTGAAACAGGTATCAAACTTAAAATCTTCAGGACATGAGTCGGATTATAATTTATGTTCATAGGGTGTATCTTAAAAAAATTAAAATACATTGAAACTATTTTAAAAGTACATTTTTAGTGTTTTTGTTATTGATATGGACTTTTTAAAGCCATATTTTTTTACTGTTTGATTAAAGTAGTGTTTAAGATATTAAAAAAGAAACGATAAATTTCATAGAGAGAGAATTTCTAAATACCAAAAAATAAAGGCCAAATATTTCCAGTAAATAAGGTAAGCGCTCTTACAGATAATTGGGGATTAATGGAGTTGCTTAAATGGAGTTGGTACTAATTTAAAAACCAATTGGTACCAACTTCATTTAATCATTGTCTTTTAAAGCAATGCAGAATTCATTCATATATAGATAGATAGATGTGTGTATACCTATATATGTATATCTCTTTAAAAATGCTTCATACTTTGTAAAATTTTAAAAATTTTATCAATCAAAATCTTATTTCAATCAAAAACCTAATTTTTTGTAGTTTCTTAGGAGTTCGATCAAGTAGCTCATGAATGATGAAATACATATGTATACATAACGCATGTGTATATAATGCTATTTGTAAACATATGTATATAATTTCCTTATAAAGTGTCTTCTGATTCTGAATTCGGGGAATGAAAAGGCGTTTTATTTCTACAGCAATGTATCAGTAATTTTTACAGCATCGAGTGAATCTTCAACATATCAACAATATTGAATTCATCTCAAGAGAGAATTTCTGCCACGCAAGCGTTACATTGTTTTCAAGAATTTTGCTCCACGAGATGATCTATGATCACTAGTCGTATAGTGTATTTAAGGAAACAAAATAAAAAAATTATCATTAGTCGCAGCAAAAGTTATGACATAATGTCTCTTTTCTGCATATCTTTCGTCAATAGCAATCCATTTGCTATTTTGAATAATATTAGTTTGGGGAAAAAGTTATCCATTATTTTTTCGGTAAATGTCTGTAGTGATCGCTATCTCGTGAGGTATCTATCAAACAATTTCAAATTTATGCTTATTGGAAAGGTGACATTTGACACTAAAATATTCTCTTGCGGTTTTTTGTTTGATTAATTTAGCTATGAGTACAAAGTTTTAAAAATGGAAAACAAACAGAAAATTCGATACATTTTCGTTTTTCTCTTGTAACGGCGAAAAAGATAGCCGGGTGGCTAAAATTGTGAAAGGTGTTTATCGTCCTATATAAGACTGTAGCAACCAGTTACGTACAATTTTTTTTCGTCGATTCCGTTCGGGTATTTTTGATGTTAGAGATGCACCTCGCATGTGGATACAGCATCGATGAAAATGTCTATAAAATGTAAAAAATGATCGAAGTTAACCGCATGTCAGCAGTCGTAACGCGCAAGACCTAAAAATCTACATGAAAGCTGTTTTAAACCTTTTTACAAAGCGAATCCAAAAGAAATTACATAAAGTTCACGTAAAAATAATGGATATCTTTTTCCCCAACCTAATATGTAGCTTTATAAGCTCAACTATTCTGGTTACAGTTCACATCCACCAGTGTAGTGTAATCTTATAATCACAGTGTAGTGTAATCTTATACAATGAATATTTTGAATATCTCTTTTTCCCAATACAAAACTATTCAAGCGAAGCTTTAAAATCAGTGCCTAGAAAAGGCGAATTAATAAGTTTATTAAATCAAATTTGATATCATTTTAGAGTAAGTAGGAACAATTTTCGAATTAAACTCAAAATATTTCTGTCGTGACAAAATAATGAATAGTTTGCTACAAGAACGATCACAAAATATACTGAAGTTGATAAGATTGAAATAACCTTAAATTCAATACCAAAAATACACCATGAATAAATCATAGACAATGAAGAAAACGCAGAAACATTTTGTAGCCATAATCCTGCAAACAAAAGAATTGTAGCTAAAAGCAATGATTCAAACAAATGCAGAAAAATATTTAACATTTAAGTAATCTTATCAAGAAATTGAGTTTACTACAAAAAATCTAAGGTCCAATTCTTCTTGAGTAACAATATGATAACGCTTGTATTTATTGTCGTTGCATTTTACCCTAACATGAACTTCACAATGGTGAATTTTACGCAGAAAGGTTTTCAAAACGTATACGATAAGTTTCACTTGCTTTTAACCAATTTATTAAATTCTAATAACGAATTTCTAAACATTGAAAGGAAATAATACAATGAATTTCTTATAATTTCCGTGATTTCTTATGCTGTTACTTTATCTCCTTTTTATGTCCTTCTGTTCCGATTTCCTAATCCTAAGAGGATTTCATTCCAAATCCTAATTCTCACACAGTGTAGTATTGATTTTAATATATTTGTATGCTTTATTGAATAAACGACCAAAAGGATCATCATATACTTTTCAACAGAGTTTGGTTTATTCTAAATGGGTGGAGCAGATGTTATATACCTTTAGCACGAATTAGCTGCTAAAAAAAAATAAAATCGTGAAGAGCTTATTTCATTATACATAATAAATATGACTTTTAAAAAAACTACAAGCATTTGCATTACTAAACTGATATTGATTAATGAAACTATGATTAAACAATCAAAATACATATAAAGTACACTATTAAGGGTTATTTTATGTAGGCACTATTAAAAACTCACAAACAAGGTTAACATTTAATAGAAATAAAAGAAAACAATGCCTAAGAACTACAAAAATAGGAAAATGAATGCTTTTTTTTAATCTCAAAAAGAATTTAATATAATTATTCTTAGAAAATCCAATAAAAAAATTAAAAATATGCATTTAAATAAAGCTTTCCACGGTGTTAAAGGTTAATTAAAATAGAGCGTTATAAAAATTCTCTAAGTTGTTTCACCAATTTACTCGAGCTGGAAATCAAATTACCAACAGAATATAATAATTCAAAACAATTACCGAAAGCGAAACGTCTCTATCATTTCTCCTTTTAAAATTTGAGTGTTTCTTATTTTACGCTAGATTTTAATCGCGTATTTTTGTCTGGTTAAAATCACAAAGCAAAAGGCCAATCTCCTTATCATGTTAAACCAGGCTAAGAAACAAGATTAGAAACTGTACTTTATTTTTAATATTGGAAAAAAAGAACCCTTAAACTTGATAAGTTTAAAATTCATTGCCATTATCTCCTGGATCAGGATAAAACCATCTTCTGACCAAGAAAGAGACTACTAGTAATTAAGATTTATCCACGAATTATCTCAAAGAAATGCATAGACAGTATAAATATTCAATTTGAAAATTCAATGATGTTGTTGGCAACAGTTAATGTTGTTCTGTAATTATGTATTATCCATGCTAACCATTTTCGCCAAAATATTATATCACAAAATGTTACGATTTAATGTCAAAACTCATAACCTATTTTTATATAACCTCAATTTATGGCTATCTCTAATTGGTTCTAAATGTTAAACTATTTTTTCAAAATATAAGAGAAAAATAGAGAAACCATATTTTCATTGAAACAAAGCTAAAAACTTCACTTTAATTCGTATTTCAATTTTATATCAGTATACTTAAAGAAAATATAATATATTTAAAATTTGCTTTGCTAAAATTAAAAAATGTAAGCTTCTGAAATAGGTAAGACGTTCAATCAAAGTTGAAATATTTGGCGAAATATTCCTTTTTCTCCTTAAGGACCTGTTATATCCTTTTAAATTTTTAACGATAAAAGTAAATCTTTATCAATTTATAAAATTCTTATACTTTTGCTTAATTCGAAAAGCAAAAAAGTTCTATTCATGTCATTTTTTGTACACTCTTTTCATAAGTTTTTATTTATGTTTTTTATTTATTTTTTATTACTTTATTTTGAAAATCGTTTCTCGTGAAATTGTTATGTCGTTAAACATAACTATTACATCATAATTTTTATAATTTTGACATCACTGAAATGATATTACCAAATGTTAAATCTGGCAATTATTGGAAAAAGATATTACAAACTTTAAAAATCGTATGTATTATCCCTATAGTCGAGTTTCTGGCTCAGAAAACCTAACATTATAATTCTTCAAAATATGCATTTAACTATAATCAAAAACTATTAATATACAATCTAAAACTGATACTTTGGGTAGTAAAATTAGCTAATTTCAAAACAATAGTATATATTGCTTAAAAACAACCCTGAAATATAAGAGATGAGTTATTTTTATTATGATATTTTAAATAACATATCTTTCAGAATTCATTTTTAATACTTGTATATAACAGCTTTGGCAAAAAATTAGTTACTGAATACCAAATTATCTGTGATGAAGTTTAGTGGATAAAGATAAATTAGCTCGTTATCGACTAAACTGAGACAAAAGATCTTAATAAAGACAAGCTAATGAATAAAGAACAAGCCATTAAAGTTACTTCGTATTTTAGAATGGGGAGTTTTATTTGTAAAGGAAAAGGTATTTTAATATTAACTCATGACATTTATGAATAATGTTTCTTGAGTGTAAATTTTTGAATAAAGATTATTTCAGTTTTAAAAACACTTAAAAACAAATTGGAATCAATAAAAGCAAATTAAAAAGAAATATTTTGGTAGTATAATTGGGGAAAAATCATATGCTTGTTAGGTACTCAAGTAAGTTTGTGGCCAAGTGGGTCAAATTTATCGCGAAGAAAAAAAAAATAATGAGTTTGAGGCGAATGCAAGAAAAAATACCTCTTTCTAAGAAGAAAAGCATAGGTTCCTCTTCATTCTTCAGTCAATTGAAAACGCACATTTTTAAAACAGAAAATATTTCTATTAAAATATAACACGTTAAGTAATTATAAATTCATGAAGGAAAAAAACGCGTGCCTCAGCAAAACAACAAAAACGACTCGCTTCGACTGTTTGCTACAATAAGGATTTGGCGACTATCATTGACGATTTATCTCGAAGGCCACAAAACTCTTCCCTATGTTATTAATATTCCTCCATCTGTAAGATAACATCTGTAAGTATTATCTTACAATTGGAGGAAATCAATGGTCACTATAAATAATAACAAATTTTCAAATTATTCATGCTGTCTTATTGTATTTACAGAACTAATTTACTTATTGTTTCAAAATACTTGCTCCTATTTAAAAATTTATGATAACTACATTTTGATGCTATTTTCAACAGCATTATATAATCCTATTCTTACGATAATCATATTGTAATTGCTCTGTATTTAAAGCAGCTTTATGATAATTACATTGCAAATGAAATGATGAATGCTAAATTTTTTCTAATTATCGTTTACTAAAAATTTTTTCTTAGGCCAGCTGGAAATTTGTAGCTAAATGTATATAAATGTAAAACAGGATAAAATATAAATTGTATACTCTTATATTAACATGTAAAATCGTTAATTACTACGCTTGAAAAAATATGTCCTTTAGTGAAATTTCAGAATTATACGAAAATAAATTTAATTTGCAAATTAATTACAACATTTAATAACTAATATCAAATTAGTCCCAGTTTGCATGTAAAATTTCACATTTTTATAAATTTCAATGTTAAATTTTAATTTAAAATCTCTCAATATTTTAAAATATTCTTAATTCAAATAGTTGTGCTGAATTCTTTACATACGGAGTTCAATCCATTAAAACCAGCATTATCCTTTAAGGTTACGGTACCAATAATGTCAGAACTCTTCAATTTCTGTCATCAAAAAACATCTTATTAACACCCCTAAATAGACTTGTAGACTATATAGAAAAAATATAAACATTTACTGTATATATTCTACATCTCTAACTATATACAAAAAATATTTATAAATCACTAAAAAGTAGTTAAACTAAAAAATCTTCAATAAGATATAATATAACACAGTATTATATATGTTGTTAGTATTTTTTAGAAAGTTAAACTTGTCTGGAGTTAGGAAGAATCAATTCTGTCACAAATGGAAGACATCAAGTTATACTTGAAGCCTACAAGAATTCACAGTACAAATAAGGTTTCCGCTTGTTTCACTTTCTTGTTACATATTGTGGTATCTTTCGGCTAATATGGTGTAGAAATTTAGAGAATATGTTACTAAGTTAATTATCATTTTTTGACGATGATTCAATTTATGAGATTCAAAAATATAAAGTATTTTAAGGTAAATTCCAGACTAGTCATAATTGTTCATTGTGAAACTTTTGTATGATGTAAATTCCTTAACAGAAAGATATTTTAAAATGAATAAATTAATTTTAAAATTTTTTATAATTATGTCGTATGTTAACATACTTATATCATATAATTAAAATATTTAGTGCGTTTAAAATATACGAAACTTTTAATAAATAGTTTCATATCTTGAAAAATTTGAACTTAATTAATTTGTTTATTAGTATATTTGGAACTTTAATATGCATTTCAATTTAAGAAATTAGATTTATAGACTAATAAGCCGCAAATTTTGAATAACTATTAAAAAGTCAAATTTTCTTTATTTTAAATAGTTTTTAAATTTTTGAAGAATAAACGTTATTTTTTATTGAATGATTTTGATGTATACGGATTTTGTTACCAAATTCCAATACCGTTCACCTGCATTGTTAATTAAATTACTTAAACTTAAAAAAACTATCCAATAATTTCTTCCTATTCTTTAAATAAATATAAATGACATCTAGGAATAAAATATAATACTGGTTTAAAATCAAATTATCACAATGAAAAAGTAAAAAGTCTTCAAAACACTCACACACGTATATTTATTTTTTATCGTAATTATCCCATATAAAAGACCTTCTTTTCACTAAAATCTTTGCAGTGAATATTTTCCTTTTTTCAAACAAGTATGAATCAAAACTAATTGAGTTTCGCTCCAGTACAAAATAATTTAATTTTATCACTGCAAACAAAATTATGTGAAAGCTGGATGCTTTTTTGAACTTCAAATACAACTACAAAATTTAATACGATGATGGCACAATTTCCACTATTCACTGCAACAGTTAAGTTTCTGTCAATTTCTTAATATTAATTTTTCAAACAGCTTAAAAATTGGAAACAGCAATTTCAACACTTCAAGGGAATTTAATAATGAAAATTTCTTAATAATATTGGTAGAAAGTCAACATCATAGTTTATGTTCGTAAATGTAAGTAAAGAAATATACTGTTTAACTACAACGAAGGGATTTTATAATGTGTTGTATTACATTGTGTATATTTATACGTATTTCAATATATACTAAGCATCAATAAATATTATATTAGTAAAACTATTTAATTTCGATTAGTTGTGATTGAACAATTAAGCAAACTAAATAATTATTGGAAAAGGAAGATAATTTGATTCTAATTTCTATTACATGCAAATATACATGAAAATAAGAAGAAACACTGAGCATCAGATTTTGTTTATCTGGTTAATTCTTATCAACATGAAATGGCTAACATTTCTTAACTAATAATTTTAATACACATTATACTAATACAGGAATTATATCCCTATTAATTCAGACTGCAACTCTAAAATTTAAAAGATAATTATTGGAAAAGAAATATAATAGAATTCGCTTCTTATTTTATTGCACAAAATGTGCATAAAAAGGAGAAAAGATCCTAGCATTACAATTAGTGTAATGCTAGGATCTTTTCTCATTAGTTCTAACTAGTTTTAATCAAAACCATACGTTTCATAATTTTGAGCCCTTCAAAGGAAAAAAAACTCATATTTGATCTCCTTCTTTTATATTACATGGAATTATATGTCAAACATTACAAAAAAATATTTAACTTATCCAAGCACAAGCATTTCTTAATACGATAACATGAAATTAAGTTAAATAATTTCAAACAAGATCAACAAAGCTTCTGCAATCTACGAAGTGGAAATTTCAACTAAAGGTTGATAGATTCAGTTGGAAATGTTATTGTTGTTGCACCAGTATATTTCCCTGTATCTAACCGTGAATTGGGCTCTACAAGTTAGTGTAAGCAACCGGTGGGAGTTTTCGTAATTTAGAAGCAGGGATCAAGCAAAAAACCAAATAATATTTGACCTACCTCCCGCAGAAGCATCTCTTCACTAAGAAGACATTGCATCTATGACCTATTTAACGTGCGTCAGCGGCTTTTAATGAACACAAAAGATCGCCGGTATAGCTAGGATTCAAATTCACTACCTTCCAATAATGAGACGATGCCCTAACCAAGCCAGCAAGGCCCGCAGTTGAAGTGAAGGCTTAAAGGTTTTCCTGGTAATTTCAGCACAATTATTTTAATAGTAATATATTCTTCAAATTTCCAAAACATATATTTTATTCGAAGCTTCCAATGTAGCATGAACTTTTGTTGTTTCAACACGCAGAATTAGTTTCGATTCTGTACCAGTCTTTTTTGATATTTGATGATTTCACATGTCAATAATGATTTTCATAACTATGCAAACTTACGATGACATTAAGTCATCTTCTGGCCATATGAGATGGATGCTTGTACAAGCTTTCTTAGAAAATATCTAACCATACAATTGATGACACAAATAATGAGAATTGTATTGCATAATTTTATCATGTTACGTTTTAAGCTGTACTCACCGAGCCACTGAACATAACCAATCGTTTCAAATATCGAGGTAATGGCTGAATTATTATTGTTCCGGTTGTGTTCAGCAGTTCATGTTTCAATTACCATACCAGTTATGTTTCTTACTGCTACGTATAGTTCATTTTAATCTATAAATAGGTAACGAATTCTAGACATTAAAATTCTATTGATTTAAATGGCTCACTTATGATGTGGTGGAAGCATTTGAATCGGTGATTGTAACACAAGTGAGTCATTTTCACTCAATGATTATTCAAACTTTTGGGGTGACTGACTGTTAAGTGTTTTAGACTAGTAAAAATAGAGTACATTAAACACAATATGTAAAAGAAATACGTAATTGGTACCTAACTGAAAACGACCAAGAACTTGCGAAAGACAAATATTTGGTGATCCTATATCCCTATATTGATAAGATGTAGAAATTTGAGAATGACAACTCAACTGTCGACTTAGTCAAAATTAAGAAGCAGTTAAATATATTTAGTGGTTTCAGTCAAAGGAGTTCTGTTTGAAGATTTTAAGATAAGATATGTATTATCATATTATTGTATTACAAAAGTATATCACTTTAACATAACACTACAATACATGTGGTAAAGATGTCAAGCAGTCTCCTAGTCAATCACAATTATATTATATAAAGTGCAAATATGTAAATCTGTCATAATTCATTGATGCTATTATATATTATTTTATTATTATATTTTTCTTATATGCATAAAATTTTACAGAAATTTGAGAATAATTAATTATTTAAACATGTTATTGAAAATAAAATGTTCATACAATACAAACTGAATATTTATTCAGAACTATTTTGCAATACCTTTTGTATCTATTAAATGAAAGCTAATCATAAAGAAAATAACTTTTTTTTCAAATCATGCTTCATAAGTTTTATTTAAATGTGAAACTGAGCGTAGATAAATTAACTTGGAACTGATAAATTAAGTATTAAGAAATTTTCACGGGCCATTACACTTTTAAAAGACTCAAATTAAGAAATAGCAACCATTGCCTGTGTAATTTTCTCACTTGAATTTCAGTGAAGTGTTTCCAAAGGAATATTATTCAGAGAACCAACGTTGAAGCTTTTTAATCTCGTCAAAGAGTCAAACAAAACACATATCTTGTTTATTAAAATAATGAATACAAATGATATAAAATTTAAAACAAGCCATACACCATGCCAATTTTTTATTATTTTAATTTC
This sequence comes from Latrodectus geometricus, assembly GCA_026290005.1. Taxonomy (NCBI): domain Eukaryota; kingdom Metazoa; phylum Arthropoda; class Arachnida; order Araneae; family Theridiidae; genus Latrodectus; species Latrodectus geometricus. The sequence goes on from JAPDSC010106725.1 coordinate 54,823, forward strand.
TGTGGAATCAATTTTAACTTTAATTATGGTAATGAAATTTTATAACAGTGTTTCTCATGTACTCAATTACTTGTAAGAACTTATTTTGCTGATAAGTATTTATTTCACAGTATTTTATCAGTTTTATAAAATTTAGGGATATTCAAATTGCTGAACATCAACGCCTGATAATCAGTACAACAGTTTTTTGAGTTCGATTCCCCACAAACATGTGGATATTTGTAATAGTTCAGGATATATTTAAAGCCATAAGTGCAGTTCAAATTAACCCTCGGATGCAAAAGGTCACCATAGAGTGACAAAACAACCTACTATATAGTCTGTTTCTTTCAATCTGTTATTTCCAGTTGAACTTTTTATACTTATAAATAAGGGAATAATGTATTATAATTTTTTTATATAGAAATCGTAATATATGTATTATAGTGTTACCACCATGGGTAATTATTTAGCTACACCTCCTTGAAAAAAGTGATGTCTTATTAAGAGCAATAGTATTCAATCTAATGCAAATAAACTTGTAATAATGTGGTGTGTAGTACTTGTATAACAAATTAAGATTATAAAAAGATTTCATCTACTTAATATAATTTGTCTGCATTTTCATTTATATTGTTGGAAGAATTGAATAATTGAATTGATGTTTTTCTTCTGACGATCAATCACACATTCAATGAAACTTGTCATAATATTTTCTGTTACAAAGCTATCTATTAATAATGTAGGAATTTCAATCAAAAATTTGGCAATCGACAATTTTGACTTGACAAGATAGTTTAAAACAATAAAGTATATTTCTCTCCTTAGTACTTGACCAATAAATCAAATTAAAAATTGATTAAGCATTAATACTTTAAAACTTATTCTTCAATCTTTAAAAAATAGGATCGCAATAATAAAGTACATTGTTGTATTGAACTTATTAAACGATTATATTTCGTAAAAAAATCTAAATTCTAACTAAAATTACTTGAAATATTAAGATTCAATAGAAAAATTAGTCAAATAAATAAGAAATATTTTAAGTCTACCTTTTTAATGGATTATTGTTTTTTTAATTAGAGATCTTGTGTTAAATCATATCTTATATTACAAATTTCTTAATGAAAAATAACACAACGATGTGTGCACTTTCTAGTAAAATGCATAACAAAATGTGCACTTTTGAATAACAGTTTTATATGATTCTTGTAAATCATTAACATTTGGATTGAACTTTTTAGCACATGAATAATACAAACTTTCTGTTTTGCACTTACTCATCTTCGAATGTGTTTATGAAACTACTTAGTTTCTTATTTTGTAATACAAAGTATACAATTTCATATTTTATGCCATGTCTGAGTATTATCAATAAAATTAGCTCATTACTATCCAAATGTTCATTACTATAAAATGTTATTGTAATAAATTATGAAATAACTTCTATAAACCTGATCCGGTGAAATGCTTCTATTTATGAAATTAATTTTGCATAACTCCATCTTAACAATAAAAAAAATTTGATTAGACTATGATATTTTGAATGGAGTCATTACTGATGTCAAAGATAAGTTGAAGTTAAGAATGGGTGACATGCGGCTCAATACTTTGAAAACTTAATTAATGTGAATAATAAAACTCATAATTTTTTAAAGTCTTCCAGGAAAAATATATCATGTATAAAATGAGTAGTCTTATGGCAGTACAGTCATTTTGTGAGGAATGGTCCTAAGTTTGGTACTAATCACTGTAGAATAACGTAAAATGGACATCGTATTTCTACTGCATACACAACTGAAAAAGTTACTGCTTAAAAATTCACTAAGTTTACTTCATGAGGCACGTTAATGTATCCCAATATATGTGGAAAAATCTTAATAAAAACCATAATGTCTATCGTAAAAGCCTAATAAAATCTTTCAGATATTAAGCTGTCTATTATGTTATGTCAAAACCTGTAGGTCACAAATCGTTACAATAATTTATGTCGAATAAGCTATTCGTTTATACAATAACAGTAATGCAGTTTTTCTCTTGTCATTTAAATTTAATAATAATAAAATTTATATCAAAGTTGTCATTAATTTTTTAATATTATTATTAAAATTATTCTAAGTTTTTCCTAAATGAATAGAAAAATTAGTTAAAACATAATTTTTTTAATGAACAAACTTTCAATAGTGAACACCTTGTGCATTTAAAAACTCATTTAAAAAATATTGCTTTTTTTATCTCCAAATAAACATGAGAAACAGAGTTTTTTTCAAATAACAAGAAATTATTCGAGAAAACAGAATACTCTGAATATATTAAATAGCTAAAATAAATTTTCTTATAGTATTCGATGCTTTAAGCACTGAATGAACTAATACAAGGAATAGTGAATGCATAAATGGCATTAGTAATTTAAAAAGGACGCGAATATAAATGGAAAAATTAGCTTAAGATGCCGAGAGTCAAAAGACGCAGTCAGGCTTTTAATTACATACAGAATTCTAATTTTTTAGGAATAAATAGGATTTGCTAAATTTCAAATTACCTACATTTATTCTGGATGTGTGAACGTGGATTTACTAGATATTTTAAATACCTTAAACTAATGGTAATCATATTATAGTTATTAACATATAAAAATATTTTATTAAATATTCAGAAGCTTTATTCCAAATAAAAACTAAATTAAACGGAGAAAATTAGAAAAAATAATATAGAATTTAATTTGAATAATTATTCAAAAAAAAATATTAATTTCACAAGAATCATGAACTGAATTATCAAGAATGATCATTAACTATACAATTTTAAAATAATATAGTTGTCCTAAAAATTTTATTTATTAAAATCTTAAGGAATTTTGTCTATCCCAAGGATATGAAACAAATTCTAATAAACTATTTTGCTTTTATAATGATTTGTCAGATACATTTTTAAATCAAAATTGAATGACAATATAACTACATTTTTCATCACATCAAGAAATAAAATTATACTGAAGTTATAACTTTTCATATGAACTGAGAATGGAAAAATTTGATGATTGTTGTAGGAAGTACCAATACTGTAAAATAAGAGAAAAAATAACAAAAAAAGGATTATTAAATTTTATTAGCAATAACTGTAAGTTATAAAAAGTGCTCGTTTTATGTTAATACATAATCGTTTCTCACTTCCAATAAAAGTAACAAAAAAGTTCTCCAGTGTAATTATTCTAGTTATTAGATTCTAGTTTATTAGTCTCTATTGAGAAAAAAAAGTTAGCCCTGAAGCCTTTAAGTATTAAATATATTCTCCATTAAAGTATATTTTATAAATACTAAAGATGAAAACTCGGAAAATTCCAAAGCATTTTTTAATAGATGTGTATAAAGAAAACAAAAATACAACAGTAATCTCCCTTTACATAACAATAACTGGTATCTAATTTGGGTTTTTCTTCTCCTAAGAATGTTTTCACTAATCTTAAAAGAAATTAGTTAATTAATTAAATTTTGACGAAAATTAGTGGATAAAGTGGAGCTAACTAACAACAAAAAGTTTTGTAGGATTTTTGAACCAGAAGCTTAAGCGGCTACTAGGAACTTCGGCAAATGGTGGATAATCCTTTCTTCTTTTGGAAAGGAAAGATTCATATAAAACCCCATTGTGTTATGCGAATCAAGCCTAAAGTGAGTGGCACTGTATTTACAGTGCCCTAATGGAGCCTCTAGTATGCCTGGTGAACTACTAGAGTATCTTGCCTTACCCAATAACTGAGGTTTTGTTAGGTCTACCTTTTAATTTCCTCAGTTTTAAAACACTGCACATGTAGGTAAAACCTCTGAAGTAGTTAAGGATAAGGAAATACAGAGTAAACCAACTGAAAAAAAAGAAATGACTCATTTGATACCAGAGACAGAAACTGAAACAAGAGTGAGAAAACAGTGCGTTGACCACATTAGGTACTCTTGATAATAAATAAATACACCTCAGTTCCATAAAGATCCTTTCTGAGTTCACAAACAAAGTGAGAGACACTAACAGATTGACCCAGGTTATTTTGGAATTTGAGCTTAGTACAAAATGATTTTAACAGACTTACTTTGACGCCATTTCCAATTAAGAAGAAGATATTAGAATATTTGTAGCTTAATTCTTTCGAGAAGATCTTTTTAATGTAAGAGGAGTTGTATTTAATTACCGTAATAAAAAAACTCTGAAAATCTCCTAAATACCAGCTCATCATACAAGCAGAGCATCCATCTTCCGTTGTTAACAGTAGTTGGAATCCCTACTAAGATCTTTTTCTTCAAAGAACGTGTCCTAACACCAAACTACTATATGAACCCTTTTGTTAAAAGTCAGTCAAGTTAAAAAAAATTGCTAAGTATGATGGTGAAAGCATCATTCTAGTATCTGAAATACAATGGTTTTGATATTGACCATTCAAAATATCATCTTGTCAGAAGAAATAAACTCTTTAAGACTATCTAAAACTCAAATATACAACACTTATGATGTTATGTGAAATTTGGAAAAGAAGGTGTTCATCTTCATCACTTGGTGCGATACAAACTTACAATGTATTTGATCGTGCTTAGTGGCATTAGTAGATTCCACAGATGCACTAAATAAAGAAAACTAATTTAAAGACAATCTTAATTATTTTTAAAAAGAATTTCGCAGTCCGTTTATTTTATATCTTGTTAACGAATTGAAAATTTTTAAGTGTCGGAAAAAGTTGACACCCTCTCTCCTACGTACTGCCTTGAATGGCTCATTCATAACCAGAGGAGTTAATCACTTCGTGCAAGAAGAATTTTTTTTTACATCTCTGTCCAAGTCCGAGGGAAAAAGCAATCACATGCAGAAGATAAATGATCTGGAAAAGAGGTTCTCAAAGACCCCGGTGAAGAACCGCTTCGTTCCGGAAAATAAATGTGCATCCCCCAACTATCCCGGCAGAAGAGAGGACGGTGGGAGTAACTGGGATGTTATCGCTGCTGCTGAAAAGATAGTGAGTATAAAACAATAAAAAATAAAAACAGTGAATGAAAGATGAGTATAATTAACTCCATTCAAGTTTTTGTTGTTTCACATGCGAAATAAATTTTTAAAGATGAGAAAAACTGTCTCATCTTTCTTGTTTCCTGATGTTTTATAACTTGGAAATGTGACACGAGACATCTAAAATAATTTGATTTTTCAATTTATCGCAAGGTTATTACTCCCAGTTTTATATTTTCATCATAATTTTTCTTTAAGAAAGTTTCGCTTTTTATCATTAGCGTTTTATATTTGGAAATATAATTTTATAAATCGAGTAAACCAAGTCAAAACATAACTTTTGACGGAGATCAACTAAAGAATAGTTAATTTCTCACTACTGTGCAAAGTGAATTTTCAATTTTAATTTAATTCAATTTATTTAAGAAACATCTACAAATAATTAAAAAATGTATTAAATGCATAGTATGTAATTAGCATAACTTAAGTTGTTATAACCATGGGAACAATTCTAAGAAAATTGTAATCTCATATTTTTTTTAAAAAACAATATATAGAATGTATTAGTCAAAGCTACAAAAAAATGGTTGTATTCTTTTTGTCATTTTCAGCTGCGGCCTATCACAGAAACAATAAAATATTATTATGAAAATTGTGAAGATTTTATATTATTTATATGTGTACTAGAGCAAATTATTATAGTAATTACTTTTTAAAGGTACCAGAATATTTCAATGATACTTTGGAAACTGATGATAAATGCAGTTATGATTTTAAATTATTAAGCAGTTTATCTATTAATACTAATGACGGTAATATTTTTAACTAATAAATTTCTAACTCAATTCGTTTGTAAGATTATGGAAAGTTTCAGTGATGAAAAGCAACAAAAAAAAAGAATAATTATTTTATTAATTCACTTCGAATTAATATTTGAATGTAGAACATCAAGTTGGTACAAATATTGTAAATATGAATTATTTTGAAATATATCCTCCGTTTTTGAGAGAAGTAAAACGCGAAATTTGTCATACTTGCCAAAAAAATGCTCAATGACTTTCTGTATAAATTGGTAATGTTTCATAAATTGCAAAGTTTTCTTTATGGTCTTACCTACCAATATCTTCAACATTTTGTGACAAGTGCAAAATATTCTTCATGTGTCCAAATCGAGGAGTATCATTTTTTTTCCGATTGGCTTCTAAGAAACTAAATTCATAATGTTCATGAAAAAGCTTGCCATTCATTGAATCATACATATATAGCTGTTCAGGCAAGCCCAGGACTGTGCCTTAAAGTTAACGCTTTTGGAATACTCGCCTATCACCAACCGCTTCGTATTTTTGAACTACGATCAGGTGAAGAGGTCATATCTGAGATGGTGCCCTTTTCTCCGCATCCACAGAACACCAATGGAAGGACTTGGGATGTCACAGATTTACTTAAGACACGTGCCCAATTCTCTGTGATTGAGTAAAGATAAGACAACTTCGTTTGTATTGTTACCGAGATAGAGGCAAGTGGACTTCTGAGTGGCACGATGCAATGTTTTCAGATAAGTCCCGCTTTTGCTAAGCAATAGTAGCGATGACCATATGATAAGACCAATCTGGCTGTAAGTGCGAAGTGACAAC